>VJMH01004104.1:1462-53506 GCA_009835185.1 Aphanomyces stellatus
GGCTGACGAAGGCGTGGCGATAGCTCAATGGTAGAGCGTCGGGATAGAACCCCGAAGGTCGCTGGTTCGAATCCAGCTCGTCGCAATTTAAGTGGAAAAGAGCTGGAATGCTATATTATCAAACCTTTAAGGGGGAACGTCGAGATTTCGAATCTGCGGGGCCAATCCGATAATCATGTGTCCTGGTTTGCCGCCACGTGGGGTGCCTATCGCTTTAAATTCGAGCCGTGATATGTCATACATAAAATGTCAATACCTGTATTGTCATAAATTGTACTGTTCGATTGTCAACCTCAGCCTTGTCGACGGAGATGGCATGTTTGATGTTCAAAAGCAATGTATCGCCATGTGTCAGACCAATCCTCCAATCAAAATTTGAAATTTGAAATACCTCTTGTAATTAATTTTCTTCATTTTGCGTATAGAAATATAAAGTTCGACGAGATATAGAATTTAAGTGGGTTCGTTATCGCGAGGGAAATCTGTACTACTCTGTCCCATGTCTTTTGTCAACGCAACTTGGGGTGAGAGTTTTGGTCGTGAAATATTTGTTTGGTTTCGACTCTGATTGGTTAAAATGAAAGCATTTCGTCTCGTCTGCGATTGGCTGGTTTCAGAAAGCTAATATTTGACACAGGTGCCGAGATATTAACTGCTGAAGGTCGCATATTCTATAGCGAAAGTGAAAAGCGGAGAACTTTCAGGATGGACGTTTTTGTGCCCCATTGGAGGCCATAAAGCATGTAAGAAGTGCCATTGAAGAGTCATTCATGACCCCATTTTCAAGTTGGCTTGGATTAATGGATCGGAAAAATTTTCATCGACTTGCAAATTTGGTCATGACCTTGTTTTTCTCCATTGCGGGTAGCTTGACGCAATTCAACACATCCATTAATCGCTCGAGGAGTATTTTTATCATTCAAGTTTACCTCTTATTTCTTTCTTCTTTCGATTGTGTTTGGCAATTCGAAAGTCACGTTCTGTCCTTCGGATTGGACATGATATTTGCCGATTCGTTCTTCTCTAGATTTGAATGAAATCAACAAGTGCCTGCTTGTACGGTGTATGGATGCTGTACGACTTGTCTTGGGATGCATGTTTCTTCAGCCCACATCGGAAATATGCATTTCAACGACCCGTCGCCAAATTCCGTCGGCTGGTTGTTGTACTTCGTGGATAATCCGGATAAAAGGACGGGTAACCTGATTCACATGGCTCAGAGCCAATCACAACGACAGAACACGTCATCCCCATCATTTCCGAATCAAGATCGAATCCGTCATGCTTCCAAGCCTCTTCTTACCTGGGGCCACTGCCTCCGACCGCACAACTTCCATCGCGATCGGCGCCACCGTGGCTAGTGCGGCGCTCGCAGCGTCCCTCTGGCTTCGATACCTCCACCAAAAGCACCCGCTCGACGACCTCCCCGGCCCGCCGCCGTCGAGCTTTATTTTAGGCAACGCGTACGTGATGTGCAGGATACCATGTTGACGACTACGACAGCGTCGAAACAAAAGGCAGCATCGATGCGTGGCACACCACGGGCCAGTACCCTGAGCCCTACCTCAGCTGGATGACGCAGTATGGCGGCGTCGTGCATTTTCGCGAACTCTCGACGCATTTTGTGATGGTGTCCGACCCGAAAGCGCTGCAGCACATACTTGTCGCCAATGGCCCCAACTACCCTCGCCACGCCTTGCTCCGAAGCTTTATGGCCGTACATAACATCGACTTAGTCAGCCTTCTCATGCGACACACGATATAGGATCGCTTGTTGGGCGTCGGACTCTTGAGTTCCACGGGCACGCAACACGACCAGCAGCGCAAGATGCTGAATCCGCATTTCACGCAAGCCAAACTCAAACATTTTGTCCCGCTGTTTGAACGCATGGCCCAGCGCACGTGCGACTCGGTGCTGGCAAACGCGACGACGGCGCTGGATCTTCACGCCGGTACGCTCCATTGGGTGGCCAATGAAGAAATGCATGGCTAGTGTTTGGCGAGCTCACGCTGGGCGCGATTGGTCAAACCATGTTTGGTTTTGACTT
Source organism: Aphanomyces stellatus (assembly GCA_009835185.1). Classification (NCBI taxonomy): domain Eukaryota; phylum Oomycota; class Saprolegniomycetes; order Saprolegniales; family Verrucalvaceae; genus Aphanomyces; species Aphanomyces stellatus. The sequence continues at coordinate 3,511 of VJMH01004104.1, forward strand.
TCACGGCCACCCACACGCGCGCGCCGCGTATGAACGCATGATGGAACCCCAGCCGCTTTGGATCACCCTCGGCTTGCTCTTTGTCCCCAAGTTTAGCTTTTTCCCGATTCCGCAACTTTGGGCCGTCCAACGGGCGCAACAGGAACTCCGTCAAATCGTGCTCGACATTATTGCCCACAAACAAGCCGAGTCGTTGCCAGCCGCCCACGACTTGCTCGATTTGATGCTGCCCGACACGACGCCCGACGACGCGCTGGTGCACGTCATGACATTTATGGCTGCGGGCCATGACACGAGCAGCGCCGGGTTGAGTTGGGTCTTTATCGCGCTGGCCACGCGGCCAGTCGTCGTGGCAACGATGCGCGCCGAGGTGAAGCGCGTTGCCGCCTTGTTTGATGGCTCGATCGGGTCGTGGGAAGCCGTGAGCGAGCTCAAGTACACGACGGCAGTGATCCAAGAAACGTTGCGTCTCTGGACAGTCGCGCCAACAATTATGCGCCGCGTGGCGGTCCAAGACGACTCGCTTCCCTTGTCGGATGGCACGACAGTGTGGATCCCCAAGGTACGACAGCAATCCCGATGACTATCGATCGTCTGAACGTGATGGGTAGGACACGGCGATTGAAATAAATCCTGGCGCGATGCATCAAAATCCCCGGTATTGGGCCAACGCCAATGCGTTTGTCCCCGAGAGATTCGTGGAAGGCACGCCCGAGTGGATTGCCGACGAAGCGTTGCGCGGCACCAAGCACCATACGTTTGTGTACATGCCGTTTGCGTTTGGCGCGGGCAATTGTATTGGGCAGAAATTTGCGCTTGCAGAAATGATCGTCGTCACGGCCACGTTGATCCGCGAGTTTGACTTTGCATTGGCCCCCGATGCCGACGTCCGCCCCATCTATGCCATGCCCATCATCAACCCCGTCAAACTCCACATGACGGTCCAGAGAGCCACCGAATGATTGAGGATGCGGCAAGGTTAACGACGGCGTCAGAGTGATATATGCCCTTGAACAACGTTATTTTCATTATTCCATGCTGTGGCACCTCAACCGCGAGTTGAAATTTTGTCGGAGGCTCTCGTCCTGTCTCGCGACCCATCGCACAAATCAGCCACTGTCGAGGAATCAGCAAATCGACTACAAAGTAATCGAGGCTGAACCGCACGTCGCTGAACTCGGGTCGTCATGTTGTCAGCCCTTATTACGCAACTCAAGCACATTTTGGCCACGAATGGCGTCCACGATCCCCGCTATCGAGCATATCCAAAAGTGCGATCCGTCCACATGGGATACATGTCCAAGTCGATGGGTGTGGCAAAGGCGCTGGCACCGTCGTGGTTGGATTGCTTCAAATGCGCTCGAAATGAAGTCGTCGACAACGTTTGATGAGTTTAGGCGTCGACAGTTTTGTACCCACACGTTCGATTTCATATTAAAATGCAGCGGCTACGCTCCGTGTGGAGCAGACCCCTCCACGACTTTCGAGACTGTCATTACTAATTTGGCTGGCAAAATAACAGCCATGGTAAACCGTGGCTTCAAATCGACGGGTGGTACCAAGGCAAACTCATATCGGCTCAGGAACATGGCGGTAAACACTGACATTTCCTTCATCGCGAGCTTTTGACCGATGCAACTGCCGACGCCAATGGAAAATGGCATGAAAATAAACGCATGGCTCTTGGTGCCTCGCAACGTTTCATCCGCAAGCCATTCGGGCGAGCCATCCAAAAATCGCTCGGGGATAAATTCCTCAGGCCGAGCCCAATACCGGGGATTCATGTGCATCGCGGCGGGAATATGCTCGACGGTCGTGCCCTAGACCCCCTTAAGTCGAACCATGACGACAAGGCAATGTTACCTTGGGGAGAAACACATGCGAGCCATCCGACATGGGCACATGGTCGTCGCAGTCGACCACGCGGCGCATGAGAGTCGGGACGACGGTGCGGTAGCGCAGGGCTTCTTGGACCACAGCGGTCGTGAATGCGAGTGCGTGCACTGACTCCCACGAATTGATCGCGCCAAATGCCTGCGTCACACGCGCGACTTCGTCCCGGATCCGCGCCACGATGGCTGGTTTAGATGCAAGCAAGCCAAAGACCCAGCTAAGGCCGGTGCTGGTCGTGTCGTGGCCAGCTGCCATGAACGTCATGATATGCACCAAGGCCTCTTGGGGCGTCGAATGTGGGAGCATCAAATCGAGCAAGTCGCTCGCGTCGCCCGTGTTGGTACTCGCTCGTTTGGCGTCGATAATGGCGAGAATGACGCGACGGAGGTCGTGCTGGGCATGTTGCACCGCTCGTAGCTGGGGGAGCGGGAGGAAGCTAAACTTTGGCACAAAGAGCAGACCGATTTGGATCCACAGCGGGAGCGGGGCGTTCATCTGCTCGTACGCGGCGATGGTGTCGGGGTGCTGGTCAAAGTCAAACCCAAATACGGTGCGGCCAATTGCCGCCAGTGTCAGGCGTCGAAAGACTAGCCATGTCAAGGACGACACAACACAACGAGATCCTACATTGCAACATGTCGACGGGTGTGCCAGCCAAGGCTGCGTTGTGGAGCGTCGTGTTGCATGCGTTCGTGGCCATCTCGTCAAAGATGGGGATGAAGGTCTTGATTTGCGATGGCGTGAAATGCGGATTCAACATCTTGCGCTGCTGGTCGTGGTGCGCGCCGACCGAACTCAAGAGACCAACGCCCAAGAGTCGATCCTACACTAGTGGGCAATGTGGATCACAAAGCAAGGTACCGCCACAAAGTTGCGGATGAGTGCGTGGCGGGGGTAGTTGGCCGCGTTCGACACCATGATATGCTGGAGCGCTTTCGGGTCCGAGAACAGCACGAAATGGGACGAGAGTTCACGGTAGTGCACGGCGCCGCCATACGTTTGGATCCAGTTTAGATAAGGCTCAGGGTATGCTGTGGTTGTGTGCCACGAATCGAGCCCGCCTTTCGATTGCATCCTAGAACATGAGCCGTCACGTCCAGTAGAAACATGGACGAGAGTACACGTTGCCAAGCAGAAAACTGACCGGCGGCGGCCCAGGCACGGCATCCAGCGGATGTTGTTGCTCAAAGTAGCGTACGAGGAACGAAATTGCAAGAGCACTGGCGATAGTAATGGACCCCACAACGACAGCTGTGTTGATCGGCTCGAAGGACGATGATGACCTCGGGAGGAAGAGATTGGGGTGCATCCGTGCCGCAAGGATTGTGAGGACGATTTATTATCCGGAAGATCTCGCGATTTGAAGATCGAGCCAATCCAATCGTGAGATTTTGGTTGGGAAACTCACTGCGTCGTGGGATCGAATAGACAGTCGATCGATTGGATTCCAGTGGACGGAAAGCAAGTGAATGAAGCCAGCCCATCAATCTATGGTTGGAGTAACTGTGGAGCAGTGTGAGCCAATTCGTATTGTGTGAATTGTCTAGAAAAGTGCAAGTTGCCTGCAAAATGCAAAGATCGTCCTGATCTTGTCAGTTGTTGAGTGGTCGACTGTTTGCCATCTAGATGCCACTCAAATTGCACCGAAGACAATTTCAAAATTGCACGACAAAGAAGCAAGCGCGATCGAATGGAATCAAACGTCGTCCTTTGGCCACGAAGATGGAGGTACGGTTGTAAAATGCGCTGTAGGTCGCAGACATCCCTCGCAAAAAGGCGGTACGTGAACGTGTCAATGATGGCAAAGTACATCTTGCAACATTTCTTCTGCGCGAGTTGTCCCAAAATGCAGGATTGAGAGGAAGTCGGGACGCGAGCATGCTCAAGGCTACAGAATTGAAATACAGAGACCATTGTGATTTCGAAAGCAGTCTAGAATTTTTTACTGTGTTTGTTGGTTGACCAGAGGATTCAATCCAAAAATAAACAATTGAAAGTTACTCATGGTAGCATACAACCTCAGACTCAACTTTCTTGAACTGGGCCAGTTGGAAACCACCAACTTACGACGCGTCTTGGTCATCAGCAACGCACACCGTCACATCTGGGTCGAGGGCGTTCACATTTCCGTTCAAGCTGGCGCACACGAGCTCCATGTTGGTTTGATTGGTCTTCCAGTTGCGGGGCCAGGACTCGCCGTCGTGGGTGGCACGGACCAGTTGGTCAAAGTTATCGGCCGTCAGCACAATCGAGTCAAGAATAGTCGAGCGTGCGTCGTACGATTTCAGTTCAAATGGGTCTGGATCGTTACAAAGATCAAACTGGCGCCGGATGACACAAGTTGGTGGGGAAGGATCACATGCTGGAGGGCCGAGACTGGGTTCGCGCCAAAATTGATCGAGTTGGTGGGCAAGAGCACTCCACCAGGCATGTCCTTCACTTGGTTTCGGGGCATGTAGAGCTCGTCCAAACCTTGGATCCACGTAGCGTATTGGGGAAACGAAGAAATGTTGTTGTCGCCCACGTCCCTGCGATAACGACTTGAACTCCGTATGTGGGAACGACGCACACACGTACAAGTAGACAAGGACCTCGGTAGTTGCGACGTCCTTTGGTAAACTCGTCAAGTGGTTGCGCGTGAGCGTGAGGCGGGCTAAATTCGGCCACGCAATGTCCGTGGGGATGTCGGAGATGCCGTCGTTTTCAAGCCACAGGACTTGGATCGAGTCGGGGATTTGCTCGCGCGTGGGAAATGTGCCGAGGGTAGGGTTGTCGATCACGTGTCTAGACAATCCACTTAGATGGACTCAGACTGCGGCATGTACAATGTTTCAAGTGCGGGGGGCAACGACGCAGGGAACGCCGTGAGCGACGCCTGGTTGATTTCCCTTGGATCGGGTTAGGCCAATATCAAGAGGACTCACACATACAAGCGCGTCACATCAGGCCATTGGTAGTCGCCTGGGATGGAGCCAAGGACACAACCCTACCCACATTCGAGTCATTATTCTTGGATAGCAAGTCAAGGTACAACGTACAAAGTAGAGGATGGAAGACCCTTGAATTCGTGGCAACATCGAAAGATTGTTGTTGTTCAAACGCCTGGTAGTAAGTGTGAGAGAGTTGATTGGTAGTCCGACTACGTACAAGCTAGTCAATGCAGTGGGCCAAACAACACTGTCAGGGATGGATGTCAGTTCGTTGAACGAAACGTCCCTTCATGCACAACCCCGTGAGTAATCACAGAGCAAGCTCAAGATGTTTTCACGTACAAGCCTTTCAAAGTCGACGGCCATGTGAAGCCATCAGGAATGGCTTGGACATACTTGTCTCGGAGTTGCAACGTCGTGATCGTGTCCGGAAACACAACATCGTCCAACGGCAAAGGTGGTTGAAACTTAAAGTACCTAACCACAGACACATCAGGCTATCGACGGATTGAGAGTCGGCCAACTTGATGGACGAATTGCCATTGACATTGGTCTGTACGCCAACCATCGGTGGCCCAGTTCAAGAAAGTAGAATCTGAGGTTGTTTGCTAGCATGGAGATAACTTCGTAGTTTATTGTTGCTATTGAATGAGACATTTGGACATAAAGCATTACTCGGGAGTATTTATTTCTAGCAATCAAGTCGTCTCGTGCCTCCGTTGGCCTCGACAAGACGTTGGTACGCACGACGCCTCATTGAACTAGTACGCGAGATTTCGGTCCATTTTGGAAAAAAGTACGAAAAGAAGGAATCTTGACAATGCTTACTTGGAAGTGACATACAATGGGCAATACAATTTATCGTCGATTTAGTTGGAATGCTTGAAAGCAGTCGTTGAATGCGAATGGAAGAAAAAATGTTTTCAAAAAACCTTTTTTTCAAGTTTGCTCGGCAGTGTGGACGAGCGAATCGAATTTGAGAGAACCCAAGCAAGCATGTTTCGGGCGCGGAAGACCACATCCTCGAAGAAGAAAGCGCGGCACATTGACGGTGACGAAGACGATGGCGTGGCGCCTCCAGTCAAAGTACTCCCACAGACATCGTTCCATGAGACTGCAGACGGCGAGGTGGACGAAGCAGTAGATGTGGCCGCGGTCCGCAACCGCATCAAGCAGAAACACAAGAAACCCGCGGACTTTTCATCCAAGAAACGACCGCTTCCCGTGTCGCTGGGCGACGACGACGACGAGGATGTGCCTGCGTTTCGCGTCAAGAAGGGCAAGATCGCGCGCGTGCGGGTGCCGCTCCCGGACGCAGACGACGAGCGGGCGGCATCGACCGAATACTCGGCCGAGGGGCTGGAAGCGTTGAAGGCGCAGCAAAAGTTCACGTCGTATGTGCATGCTGCGCCCATGGACGACGACGAAGGCGGTCTTAATGGCACGGCAGAGCCGTCGCCCCCGGCACCCACCGCCGAGGAAACGTTTATCCCGTTGTCCGAATCCCCGTCCCGCGAAGCGCCGACGTCGCCTTCCCATCGACACTACCACATGCCCGAAGAAGCCTCTCTCCAAGACGACGGCAATAACGACGACGCCGGGGTGACCGACGAGTCCAACGCCGACACGGCATGGGAGGCCGAGCAACTGCGGCGCGTCGGCATCCACGCATCGTCCTCCTCCCACCATACCGCGCCAACGCAAGCATCCGATCTGACGTTTCAATCCCTCGGCCAGCTCATGGGAACCCTCACGGCGCAACGCGCGGCGCTGGCCGACAAGACGGACGTCTTGGCCCGCGACACGCAGCGCATCCACGTCGAAATCACGTCGCTCGCGTCGGGTTTGGCGGCCATGGAAACGGCGCTGGCCGACGCGGCCGCGACCTACGACGACGTCCAAGGCCTCTGGGAGTACCTCTCGACGCTCTGTTTTTGCCTCCGTGCCAAAGCCACGCACTTGGACGTGTTAGAAGCCGAGGCCGTCATGCATACACGCGCCAGCATCGAACGTGCGTTATGGGACGATGTTGGTGACGACTATGCGTCGTTGCCTGCGCTCGTTGCTCGCTTTGAGGCATGGCAGCATGGTCCGCATGCTGCCATGTACGAAGCCACGTATGGCGCCCTCGCGCTCGAGCAACTCGTGGTGCCGTACATCCGCGCCGACCTCCTCGCCTATCATCCGTGGGTCCATCGATGGGAAGAGCTGCCCTTTGCCCAGACGCTGCATGGACGCGTGGATCTGCTTCAAGTGGGTGTCGACTTGGTTGCAGCGAAAGCCATGCGTCTCGTGTCGACGCTTGACTGGCTCAGTCTTGGCCACGTCCAGCATGCCAAGGCCCTCCTCGCAAGTCTACCGGCGGCCGTCGCGGCGCCGCTGGCTGCGGCCATGGCGGACCAAGCCATGACGCATCATCAGCAACGCCACATGCAGATGAGCATGACGCAGCGCATGCTATTCAAGAAACAATTGACGACGCTCCGGTTGGCGCCGCTCGACGCACTGATCCTCCGACTCTGCCAAGACGAACTCACTTACGTCCAACAACACGAAGAAGGCGATATCGTTGACCACATCAAACGCGTTGTCGAAGACTGGCCCGCCTACCTCGATGCTGCCAAACCCATGCTGCGGGAATATGCAGCACTCTTGCAGCAGACGACCACTGACGGCGGCAGTGACACTCATGTGGTGACCAAGAGGGCTCTGCTCATCAACATTGAGCTCAAATTACAACGATAACCGCTCGTATTAAAGTAAGGAATGCAGTGCTGGTTGTTGTGACGACGCTCGAGCTCAACCGACATACCCTCGTTGCGATGACTCGCAGAGGGGGGCAACAAATGTTTCCACAACAACCAATCCATTCACAGGGTTATGTTGCCATGGCTCTAGGATATACGCACGAGTATGTGGAAATACATTTACAGTTCGTCCTTGGGCGGTTCCACGACCGGTGGCATCGTGATCGTTTGCACAGGGCCGCCCTTGTAGTTGAGCGTGTGCGTGAAAAGGTCGTGGCCAGCCTCGTCTTTGAAAGTCTACAAATTAACAAATGATTGGAATGCCCTCGAACGAATGTACCCAAGTGTGCTTGCCAAACGAAGCAAAGTTGATCTTTTGGCCGGGCGCGAGCTCAGCCATTTGGGTTGTGGACCAAAACAACACGATGGGCACGTCGCGGTTGTTGACAAAATCGACGTTGATCGGAGACCCCTCGGGTCCATTGCGGTCGCGGTTCCAAACCCACAAATTGGCAGCCCTAAAACGAAGAGTTGAATTTGTCGCATGGGACACTCAGCTACCATTTCGTGCCTTCCAAAACTGGGCCCCCGCCATGTTCGGCCAAGGCGTCCAATTCCCCTATTTCAGTACCCGTGACCAAAGCTCTCCTTGGAATGAAACTCGTATACCGTTGCCCTTTTGATGGTAAAAGAGGACGGCGGCCGTCTTGCGCGGGTACGACGCCATCCTGCGAATCATCATTGCCTTACATCAGACACTAGTGTGTTTACGTACTTGGAGTAACATTGCTTGACCATTTTGTACTCCCATGTGCCCTTCTCAAAGATGGCCATTTCGTCCTCGGATGGTGGCATCGCATGGTCGATGCCTGTTGGCATGTCGGCATGGGGAAACACCGTTTGACCGCCGCGGGTCACGTTGGACAAATACAAGAAGACCGTGGCAAAGCTAGAGTGCCACGTCATTGGAATTGCCTTATTCAAGTACAAACGTACCGATTCGCCCCGCGGTCTTTTGGGTCCCAGTTGAAATCGGGCGTCACACCCTTGTCAAACCAATCGTTGTGGGGAATGTACGCTTGTTTTTGCTTGTAGCGGAGCAATTGGAGACCGTCGGCCATGTTTTCTAATGCAGACGATGACGTACATACATGCCCCAATCACGTCATCATGTTGGCGTACCTTGATACGGGCCAATGTTGAGCAAATCAAACGACCGCTTCATGAGCGAGACGGCGACAGGCGACACCGAATCAAACGCATTTTCACTCGTGCGAACCGACGATTCCCTATCGTATGTTCGTCACAACCACACGACGGCCATAATGATTTGTCGTTTACGAGCCCTTGTCGTCGTGGCCGACCGTCGAGCGTTTGAGTTTGTTGACGTCGTCGTCAATCTCGGAAATCCGTTTGACGAGTTGGTCGGCTTCGTCATTGGAAAAGAAGTCGTGGATCTTGAAGACGCGCGGCGAGTCGGAGAAGGATTCGAGGATGATGGGCTTCCCCGTCGGACTCTGCGCCGAGTCGATGGCCACGCGATGTCCAAACTACGATTGCATGAGATATATGCGGGACATCATACCGGCGGCCGCCGTCGTCTACCTCGACAAAGGGCCACACAAAGAGCAGGTCGGTCGGGACAAGGTACAGCTGGTCGTTCGCGGCGACGTCGTCGAACGAATGGACGGCCTTTCCGGAAGCAGTGAAGACGCGATCAGCCACGGCGTTGGACGACGTTTTGGACTCGTCGGTGTAGACGCCGTCGACTTCGATCAGGGTCGAGAAATACTCGGCCAAGTGTTTGCCTGATATGACGTGCTCTGGCGTGAGTTGCACTTGGACGCCGCCGACAGACTCGCCGTTGTTGAAGACGGTCACAGTTACGGGGGACACGGCCGCGCCGACGGAAGCGGTGGCCACAAGGAGCACACAGGAGAGAAGGCGGCGGAGACCGAGCATCGAGGAGAGCTCACAGGGATGTCGGAAATGTGCCACCGCGACAAAAATACGCAGAATTCTATTTTAGAGTTGCAACGGTACAGGTTGGAAATGCTTGTTTTTCAAAGCGAGGTGTGTTTGTTTATACAAATACCAAGTAAATGCTACAATGGCTCACTACACTTCCCCACGAAATGATATTTTTCGTTTATTTAATTATCCGGATAAGAGGTGCCACATGATTTGAATTTGATCCGGATACTTGCTTGCCACGATGAAAAGGATCCAGTGTCAACACAAAAACAAGAGTCGCGCGGCGTCTTTGGCGCGCAACGCCGCCGCCGCCATGCTTCATTCCTAAAAATGCTTCGCCTTTCCACCTTGATTTCCTGCCTCGTCTCTCTCTACGCGGTGTCCGTGACGGTCTTCCGCAACGGCGAGTCCACGAACGGTGTTCCGCTGGACATCCAGCCAGAACACGTCGCGTCCGGCAAGGCCCTCGCCGCGTACCTCTCAGACTATGTCGACGTTGACGGGATCGTGCTCCCCGACACCCCACCAACATCCAAGATCATCGCCGACCGCGTCTTCACGGGGAAGGGGGTTGAAGTCGAGACGTACGACGACTTGGCCGACGCCGATCGCCTCTACCTCATTCCGCCCGACTTTCATTTTGTCTGGCCGTACGTCGAGGTATGTTCCCATCGATTCGCATGACATCTCATGGATCCTGTAGTTTGGACATCGTGTGTCGATCGAATCGACGCAAAGCCCGACGGGGAAGCCCATCGTGCTGGAGTCCTTCAACGACTCGCCGCGCGTCTTCCTCATCCACGATTTCTTTTCGACCCAAGAAGCCGACGAACTCATCGAACGCACGCTGACGATTTCAAACGACGCACAGAAACTCAAGCGCTCCCGCGTCCACACCGACTCGTACGTGCTCCTCCTCCCCATGGACATGTCATTCTCAAATGACGCATGCAGGGTCTCGGACGTCCGCACGAGTGACAATGCCTTTGACACGACCTCGGATCTGGCCATCTCACTCAACAAGCGATCTTTTGATCTCTTGCGCATCGGCGACTACAAGAGTACGTCCATCTTCATTTGTCATCACAAGGACTCATCTCATCTTGGTAGTTGGCATGGCCGACGGCCTTCAGTTGCTCCGGTATCAACAAAAGCAAGCTTATATTGCCCACGACGATTACTTTGAAGTGGGCGCAAACGTCGGTCAAGAGTGGAACTTCAATCCCAAAACGGGTGGCTCCAATCGGTTCGTACGATTGATTACGTCCTCGCTCATCTGTGACGCCCAGCTTTGCCACGGTGTTTTTGTACTTGTCCAACGTGACCCGCGGTGGCCAGACAGTATTTGTGCGGGCCGACATGCCCCAAGGCATTGAACATGCGCCGCCGCCGTCGGAAGACGAATTGGCGCTCTTCAACAAAGGCGCGTGGGAGCAAAAAATGGTCAAACAATGCTACTCCAAGTACGTCCCTACCCCTCATCTACGTCTCATCCGTTTTAGACTGGCATCGTACCCGCGCAAAGCCCATGCCGTGCTCTTTTACAGCCAAAAAGGCAACGGTAAGAATCGCATTCAGTCATCTTACTTGATGATTGTCGTAGCGGAATTGGACCCGAATGCTGAACACGGTGGCTGCCCGGTCTTGGAAGGCACGAAATGGTACTGCTACCTCTCCTGTGTGTGTTGCCACGTGTTTGACTTGATACATGTATAGGGGTGCCAATTTGTGGGTCTGGAACAAGAAGCGATTGAATGGTGAAAGCGATCCGATTGGCGTCACATTTGTCAACGAACTCGATCGCCCCGTTGATTTGTACTGGAAGACAAGCCTCATGAACCATTTGGCACCCCATTCGTCGGTCTTTTATACGTCCTATGACGGCCATGACTGGGTACGTTGTGTTTATGTTGAATGTTGGACTGATGGTATTGGCTGGCTATGCAGTCGTTCAAAGATGACGCGGGTGCTGTCCTCCAAGAAATGACTTTGCATGACACTGATGGCCTCAAGCAGCTCATTTCGACCCCGTCCTCGTCGGAACGCCATGAATTGTAGACACCTCTCTCTCATGCGCAGTATTTGTCTCCACGTCGTCGATCTTTCTAATATCACCCTTTCCAATTGTCTGTATTTTATCAAAAGCAGTTTTCCATTGGCAACCTCTTTCAGTTACATTGGCGTGGTTTAGTGTGATGCGACCACCATCTACGGCTGCAGTGTAATTACCGTCGTAGTGGCGTTACCATGAATCAAGATGCTTTGGCGTGTAGATCCTTGGATCTATCCACTTCCGTCGGAGTTAAATACAAGTTGTTGTTCGATATGATGTCGATCGTCTTCCTCGGTATGCAGGCACAAGTGCCAACTCCAAGTGCAACCTGTAGAGCGCAGATCGTATTTCGAGCCATTTGCATGCCCTGAATGACGACGATGTAGAAAAGGACCATGTGATAGCACATCACGAGCATGGATTGACACTACCACCTACCTACTTTGATCTAGTGGCCTGTCTACGAACTGGACTTGGCCATCGCACGCACCAGCGCCCATGCATCGTCCGTGTCGGCTCCCTGCACCTCTTGCAGCACTTGCACGACGAGTCCTTGTTTACGCGGATCGTCCAAGCCGTGATGCGTCGTCGTCGTCGACGACGGCGAATGATTGGCCAGCACGCTCAGGACCACGCGCAGCAATGTCTCAGTGTCGTCGGGTTGTGATGAACCTTGGCACTCGGGCCAGAGGTGGTGGACCATGTCCCACAGAGTCTCGATCGCTTTGGGCTGTCGATGCAGTGACTGGAGCGGGTACGTTGTTGCGACCGTCATGTAGAGCTCCATCAAGGCCAGATGCACATCGGGGGCACTAGGCACGAGGAGCATCGCGAGCCATTTTCCCAAATGCTACCCACAAAGATCAGGATAGACCAAGGGTAGGTAGGGTCTACCTACCGGTTTGATCGCGGCGACACAAGGCGGATGCGACACCAAGAGACAGAGCGTCCGGAACGTTTGGGCGGTCGCATGGTCCGAGAGGTTCGGAGTGGTCACGAGCGTGCAAAGTGTTGGCACCAATGGCTCAAACAGTTTAAAGCACCCGCGAGTAGCCATCGTGAGCCCAAGCCAGTACTGGGTGACGCCTGGCGTGTCATGTCGGTGTCAAAATAAAATGATCGAAATACGACAAGTCGTACCGAGGGCCGCGACGACAACAGGTAACTCAACCGATTCGAACAGATACGCAAGACTTGTCACGAGCTTGGTTGGGTCAATCGACGACATGGAGGATGATGACGCGTCGGCGTCATAAATGGTTCGCATGGTAGTTGTGAGGGCGGCAAATGTCTTGTCACAGCCAACGATGCGCGACCTGGCGGACGGTGTCGGCCTGGGCACGACTAGAGCTTGTTGGACGCGGCGGCTGCAGTGGATGACCATGGACAATACACTCAAGGCACACGTCACAATCGCTTCGTCCTATTGGGTCAGACGAGAGCTCGTCCATCGATGTACAAGACAAGAGGTCGTACAAACGAAGCAGTCAAGTACGGCAAGAGCGCGTGGACGAGCGCGACGGCATGCACCGTCCCATCGAGCATCTTGGTCAACGTGAGGATCAGTCCGTGCGTGACGTGGACGGGCACAGCAACACAGACTGGCGCGTGGCGCTGCATGTGGACGGCTGGAAGCCATTGGGAAAATTGCGGCATGAGCTGACTCAAGTCGTCTGTGGATGTGTCGGCGGCGACGGCAGTCGCAGGCGGGACCGGCGCGGGCGATGGGGGATGCAGGAGCGCGACGAGATCGGCCGCGAGGAGTTGTCCTGGTACGTTCCCTGTCAATGGCAACAGAAAAATCAGACTCGGTACCGATCAAGGCGCTGTTTTCGTCGGCCAACGAAAGACAAGGCTCCGTTTGCAAGGCAATGTCGGCCGTCGACGAGGCCGACTCGACCGTGCGCATGCGTTTGGGCGGTGGAGGGCCATGGGATGCGATGACCGACTGCGTAGGTGGCGGCGGCGTGACCTGGGACATCAAGTGTTGCGACATCTGCATCTTCTCGGCCTCGTGTTTCCGCTTGGTCGTCTCCAAGAGTCGCTTCCCTGCTTCGAGTCGCTTTTGTTCGAGTTGCGCTGTCTTTTGGAGCTACGGTTGGGGTGACGAGTGACGACGACTCCATGGAAGGAGGGACACGACACCTGCTTGAGCTGGGTTTCCAACGCCGCGCGGGCGCGTTCGGCCGAGCGCTTCTCCTCCTGAAGGAAGGTCGTGTGGGACACCAGCCGCTTGAGTTGGTTCTGCATCGACGCTTCGTTCTGCTCGCATTTGTACTTTGCTTCGGCCTCCACGGCGATCATCTGCGCGTGGAGCTCAAAGATCTCTTCGCTCGACCGTTGATTCTGTTCCTGGAGCAGATGCACCAATGAGTCGCTCTGTCCTTTGTCCTGCCGTAGCCGCGCGACTTCTTCGCGCAACTACGATCCATGAACTCATCTAACGCAAGGACGGACGCGCAATACCTGCTGCAGCTCGGCGAGCACCTGCGGCGGCATCGCCATGGTGAAAATGCCCGGCGCGAATTTCCGATTTGAAAGTACACCTCTGGCATTTTGTATATTCTCATACAGGTAATTTGTTATCCAATCAGAGTGAGGAATTTTCACGCCATGCAAATACAATATATAATGAATAAAGTATTTACGACCGACGAAATATACAAAAGATTCATTCTGTTGCTCATGAGCTGTCACCGTCCAACGCATTTCTCTGGTCGTGCCACTTGCGACGGTCGCAGCCTTGGCTACCTTCTCCATTCATTCATTTGCATCAAGAGGACACACCATGCCCCTCTTCGTCTCGCTGTCCTGGGAGGTCGCTGTCGCCTTGACTGCAACAGCAATCGGCTTCCTGCTCCTGCATCACCGCTTTGTCAAGCGGCATCCTCTGGACGATCTTCCTGGGCCACTGTCGCCGAGTGTCCTCCTTGGGCATGTGTAGGTCTCTACGTTTGTCGTTTGCTACACCTGATTGCATTTGTAGGTTGGACACGAAAGGCAGTCTCGTGTCGTGGCACACAACTCGTGTCTTCCCCGAGCCATTCCTGCGCTGGACCATACAATATGGCGGCGCGTTTCACTACCGAGAATTCTGGCTTCACATTGTCAGCCTCAACGACCCCAAAGCACTGCAGCATGTCCTCGTAGCCCGTGGCGCCAACTACCCCCGCTCGACCCTCATCCGATCGATTGTAACGGTTCGTCCGTTCGCACACATGCAACGTCAGGATATTGTAGGAACGGCTCTTTGGCGTCGGCTTGCTCAGCTCCACAGGACACGCGCACGACCGCCAGCGCAAGATGCTCAATCCCCACTTTAGCCACACTTATGTCAAAACGTTTCTCCCAACGTTTGAACGCCTCGCCACAAGGTGCTGCGACCACATCTTGGCTCGAATCGCCGCATCGGATGTCCCCACTGTCAACATGTTGGATGGTACATTCGATGGGATGGATCTCTCAACCTACCCTTGCCCTAGTCTTTCAAGAGCTGAGTCTAAACATCATTGGTCAAGCGGCGTTTGGATTCGACTTCTCGGACCATCCGGACGTGCTCGCGGCCTACGAAACGCAGGCACGGCCACTTCCCGCGTGGTGCATGCTTGGTCAACTGTTTGTACCCAAGTTTACAAACCTCCCGCTGCCGCAGCTCCAAGCCTTCCAAGCGGCGCTGCGCACGCTCAAACAAGCCATGCAACGAGTCATTGCCTCGAAGCTCGCCGCAACCACAAAAGCCAACGATCTCCTGGATTTATATCTGCCCCACACGACCAGCGACGAAGCACTGTGCCACACCATGACGTTTATCACGGGCGGCCATGAGACGACCAGCGCCAGTCTCAGCTGGCTCTTTGGCATGCTCGCCACCCGCCCCCAAGTCGTCGCGCGCATTCGCTGCGAAGTGTCCAAGGTGCAGCAAACCCATGGCAACAAATCGTTGGCCACGTTTGAAGCGGTGCGAGCACTCGAGTACACAACCGCCACAATCCAAGAATCCCTGCGGCTCAATCCCATTGTCAACCACATCATTCGACGGGTCGCCGAAGCAGATGACTTTGTGCCCATGGCTGATGGCTCGACCGTATTCATTCCAAAGGTATTTGTAACAGGGTGACGACCCTATGGTGACGATTTGAGGGGTTAGGGCACTGGCATTGACATCAATCTGCCTGTGATCCACCGCAACCCGCGCTACTGGGCCAATCCAGAGGCCTTTGTGCCCGAGCGATTTTTGGATGGCTCGCCCGAATGGCTAGCAGACGAAGCGTTGCGACACACCAAGAGCCACGCTTATGTGTACATGCCATTTTCGATTGGCTCTGGGAGCTGCATTGGCCAAAAGTTTGCCATGGCCGAAATGGCGGTCGTCACTGCCGTGTTCCTGAGCCAATTTGAATTTGGCTTGACCAAGGACACCAATCTTCGCCATCGGTTCACGGGAACGGTTCTGCGACCTGTTCACCTTGACATGACCGTCAAACGCATCGTACAAGTGGGCACGGCTGCGTGATTGCCAATGGCCTTCTCGTTGTTATTGGGTCCTTTGGAAGCGATACATCCAACTTAATATTCATTTCCTGAATCGGTCAAATCAACGTATCTTTCGATTTATCCCATGTGGGTACATAGTTAGATCGAATTCCGAACGTAGTATTTCTCTCGAGTTGCTGAGTGTGGCTTCGGCACCCACCAGCCAAACGCAAGATGATATACACCATCATGGAAGAAAAAGTGATGCCAGTTAACGTCGTCAGTATCAACCTTCGTGGAGCAGGCTGGCTCTGGGGCCGTCAAGTGATTCAGGTGTGTCGCGCGGAGGAGACCAGTGTGAGTCAATTGGGTGCGTCTAGGCCACGATCACAGACAACATTGCGTACGCGGTGACGGCGACGGGGCAAATCTACTGCTGGGGTTTGTACTCACGTCGTCGTCGGGACGAGGACGCACTCTGGTTCCACCTTTACAGAGCCGTCGTTGTCGGCTTGGGGCTCGTCGCCGAAAAGGAGTGTGCCGAATCACCGCGTAAAAACCACGTCGATATCGAAAACGGACAAGTTGTTTTTGTCAGGCAGTCTGCCCGAGCCTCAATTCCAATTTTGAGCCCTACCCGCCACATCCACAGCACAACCCACGCAGCATCCCATCCTGACCCCAGCATGCTTGATCGACTCGTCTTTAACATCATGGCTTGCGCGGCGCTATTCGCTTCAGGCCAATTCAACTACTGTAGCCGATGCACCGGCGGTCTCCTCTCCAACAACCCTGACCGCGACTACATTGACCGGAGCCGCCCGTTGAATGACCCTACAACGAACGGCACGTGGTTCCGAGCAGGACTCGCCCAAGGCAGCTTGGTCCTCAAGAGCGTCCCAATGAATGCTGTTGTGTGGAGCACCGACACGAAATACGTTGGCGGCGGCAACTTGAAGTCACGTGTGGTCATGCAAGGCGACGGCAACCTAGTCCTGACTGACAACGGCAAGCCCTACTGGAGTTCTGGTACAGCGTTCGTTGGCACAGGGCCATACTGCTTGACCATATCCAAGTCGAGCGTTTTGGTCATCCTCGATTCGAATTGCATCATAACATGGAGAACGTCAACCAAACAATCTAGCTTGAGCGCCTGTCACAAGAGCAGGTGCGACACACTGAGGTTTGGCACCGCCTTTGTTCGTCCAAGATCATTGTCACACAAGTAAAGATGACAAATTTAGTCGCGTGGGTGTTAACTGGCCGAGGGACGAGAACGATCCAAGTTGGGTTCGTCGCTGTGTCTTGCTGGTCGATCGGTCGTATTATTGTCCCCATTTTTTATTTGTGTTTCGAGTTTCATCGAGCTCGTTTCAATGCTGTTACAACCCATGATAGTGTGGAGGAGTTGTACAGTGCAAACCTAGCCCCGTTTCGATGCCTCGTTCTTCCTATTTATATCATCGATGCTTGGCTGCTCTTTCTGTTGTGTGTTTGACTGCACCTGGTCAACACAACTGTGCACAGACGGCCTTCGCTTCAACAAACCAGGCTCGGATTCCCTCGTCCAGACTTATGGCAAGCCAATTGCGATCTAGGAACGACAGCACTAACTTCTTCGTCGCAGGGTTCATTGGGTCCATGGTGACAGTATTTCCTCATTCATAAAGGAAGGTCCGTCCTACTGTGACCAACAGCATTTCACAGCAAATCGTTGGCAGTCGCGATCATGCCAGGTAGTTCACGCACCTGAGGGAGCCAAACGCAATCATTCTCGATTCAACATGCGACGACGTTGGGAACTACGGATCAATATTGTCCGACCAACTCTCGATAACAAAGACGATTTTTCATTTGAAGCATTTGTGATGAAAAATGCTCAATTGGAGCTGTCCAATCACAATCGGATGTTTGGATTTGAGCTATCCAATCACAGCCGGCTGAAACGGTATCCAGAATTAAAGTTCGAAGAAGGCCAGCGAACTGGCCCGACGAACACGTCTACCGTTCATTCCTCAATTGATTCAATCATGAGCTTGGTCTATCTTGTCACGGGCGCAAACAAGGTCTTGTCGTCATCCTTGTCGTCTTTGCTCATGCATGAGACGTAGGGTATTGGGTACGAAGCGGTGCGTCTGCTCTCGGAGCGACTCGGCGCCAAGGCAATCGTTCTCCTCGGCACGCGGTCGCTCGAGAATGGACAGTGCGCGATCGCGGCGATGCAGCAAGCCAACCCCAAGTTCAATTACAAGAATGTCCATCCAATCGAGATTGACGTGTCCAAACCAAGCTCGATCCAAGCGGCGGCCGCCGAAGTCCGCTCGACCTATGGCTCGCTCCATGTGCTCGTCAACAACGCTGGCATTTCCGGTCATAAGGAAGGACCCGAGATGTGCTTCCAAGTAAATGTGCATGGCGTCCACGATGCGCTCGTGGCCTTTGAACCACTCATGGTCAGTACCCTCAGGAAGCATCATCATCATTGCTCTTTGCTCGATTAGATACCCAATCAATCCATCAACGTTGTCGTCGCCTCCGAAGTCGGTGCGTGGACTTGCGCAGCGCTCTCCCCAAAGCTGCAAGCGACATTTGCCAACTTTGGAACGTTGGACCATAACCACTTGACCGCGCTGGCCCAAGACTGGCTCCATTTTGCCCGCCACGAAACATCCGACCATGAATGGCCCGACGTTGCCTCAACGTATGGTCCGTATGGCATCTCCAAGACGCTCGTGATTGCGCAAACACGCAAGTGGGCTGTCGACCACCCGACAATCAAGACCGTCATCGTCTGCCCTGGCTACTGCGCGACGGACCTAAACAACCACTCTGGCTTTCGCTCGGCCACCCAAGGTGGTGACAGCATCGTCTTTCCTATCTTTCACCCCGAGGTGACTCAAACGGGAGGCTTTTACCGAGATGGAGTCGTCCATTCGTTCAATACACCACGACCGACCGAGCTGCATTAAATCAGGAATACAACACTGTATTGCGTAGTTGATACTTTGAGGGCGAAGGAAACGTCCGCGAGACTGTGGGCCTGCATCCTTGGAACCGATCGTCGATAGGAAAAGGATCTGGACATGGCGTACGGGTTGGAGTTCAATTAATTTCTGCTTCTCCGGGCTGGCGGCATGGCAACCCCTCCATCAAATGACACCCTCACTGTCCCTCGGCTGCCTACCATTGACGTTGGACATCATTCACCTCGCGGCATTTGGGTTTGCCACGCCGAGGTCCATCGAGTGTTCGTGACATAACATCAGCCACTGATTTTCTTTTCTCCCAGGCTGCAACTGCAATCGTACCAGGAAAAACGCGACCTGTCGTTGCACGCTCGACCGCCAAACACCAACTTACCAAACCAACAATGTGCTGGATTTGATTCCACCCCACACGCTCATCGACGAAGCATTGGTGCACACAATGGCGTTGATGGAAGCTGGCCCTGAAACCAAGAGCGCTGGCTTGGGTTGGACACTTTGCCACACTTGCAACCAAGCCTGACCTTGTGGATACGATGCATCTCGAAGTGGACACTATCCTGCAAAAGTATCATGGCTTGTTGGAGTCGTTTGAAGCTCAAGCTTGCGACCGCGGTAACCAAGAAACCATGCACTCTCTGAAAATTTATCTGGCGGGAGACACGCGCCGATGGGCACCACCATATACATCCCGAAAGTTCAAACCTACTTCAATGGAATGGATGGTTGTCATCGCACGGCGTAAGATGAATGGTGCCCAGAGTACTGACATGGACACTGCACTTGCTAGCATCCCTCGAAACCACACGTCCTATCCCGATCGACACCGTTGGAGATGCTCTTTGTCCCAAAGCGATTTTGAATGGCTTGCCCAAATGGCTAGACGACGTGGTACCGTGAGTCACAGTTTAGTCCACATGCCATTTGCCAATGGCCAAAGTCAATTGCATAGACCAGAAGTTGCCATGGTGGAATGGCCGATGTCTACTGTACCTTACTCTGCGAGTTTGACTTTAGCTTGACCACGAACGCCAGCTTCCGCCACCAATGGTCACGCATCATCATGCGACCCGCCCACATTGCGACGACTGTTCACCGCGTCGCTGCATCGAACGATAGCGCCGATATGATCAACTGTGTTGATCTTCGCAAGGATATGAGATAGGCTAATACTTCTGTACTTCTTGTCTAACTTCGCATGGGTTTTAGAGAGACGAATTCCTTGTAAATATGTTTGTGTGTTAACAAGACGCTGTTTATCTTGAAGTGTAGCGAGAACCACAGCTCGAATTCACCAGATGGTTGAAACCGACGGCTGAAACCGTATCGAGTTGAAGGGGCACCTCAACAATCTCCACCACCGATTCTTGGATTCCCATGAGCTTGGTCTACCTCGTCACTGGTGCCAACAAGGTACTCTCGTCATCTTCACAGACTTCCTAAGGCAGCGTGCGCAGGGCATTGGGTACGAAGCGGTGCGTCTACTCTCGGAGCGACTCGGCGCCAAGGCAATCGTCCTCCTCGGTACACGGTCGCTCGAGAACGGAACGCGCGCAATCACGGCGATGCAGCAGGCCAATCCCAAGTGTACCTACGAGAACGTCCATCCCATTGAAATCGACGTGTCCAAACCAAGTTCGATCCAAGCAGCGGCCGCCGAAGTCCGTTCGACCTATGGCTCGCTCCACGTGCTCATCAACAACGCTGGCGTTTTTGGCCAGGTGGAAGGACCCGAAATGTGCTTTCAAGTGAATGTATTTGGCGCCCACGATACACTTGTGGCCTTTCAGCCACTCATGGTAGACACACAATCTCCCAAATTTGGTTTATGATGGCTCGGTTAGATTCCCAATCAATCCATCCACATTGTTGTCGCGTCTCAGGTCGGGGCGTGGACATGGGCGGCGCTCTCGCCCGAACTGCAAGCAACGTTAACCAACTTTGAGACGTTGAACCCTAACCACGTGAATGAGTTGGCCCAAGACTGGCTCCATTTCGCTCGCCACGAGACATCCAAGCACCAATGGCCCGACGCTGCCGCGACGTACGGTCCGTATGGCATCTCCAAGACGCTCGTGATTGCGCAAACACGCAAGTGGGCTGTCGACCACCCGACAATCAAGACCGTCATCGTCTGCCCTGGCTACTGCGCAACGGACCTAAACAACCACTCTGGTGTTCGCACGGCCACCCAAGGTGGTGACAGCGTCATCTTTCCCATCTTTCACCCTGATGCGACTCAAACTGGAGGTTTTTACCAAGACGGGGCAGTCCTCTCGTTCTACGCGCCTCAACCAGCCGAGTTGCATTAAATGAATCACGTTATATAATTCTTGTATCATTTGTTTGTGTACAACATGTGCAGCGACGTAAAATCGAATCGAGCGTGGCACATGAGACCATGGTATTGTGTGATGCGACAACTGCCAACCCAATCAAAGCCGACACAGAACCACCAGTTAAATCTATATCTGCTATCTCGCACGCGTTCACAAGTGGCGACGGTACCTCTGTGTTCTAAATGCGGTCGCATATTGCAGTCAAGCAATAGTATAGGAAATTGTCAAACAGTTCCCTATGGGGGCCATCCTGGTAAGTCGTCACAGCGAACCAAATGGACGTTGCCTTGTACGACAGCGCATGGACTCCCGATGCTTGTCGTAAATGCAAGGGATACTCCCTCGAAGTACTACCAAAAGGAACTCTGGCTGAAAAACCGTCGACTTGTTGATCGACCAGCAGTTGGTAAACCAATGCGCAATACGGGCGGTCATGCTGTTGGATCAACTCTGAGCCTGGTATGTTGGAGTGAATACAGCCAAGATTGCCACGTCAGCTGGACGGGAAATGCAGTACAGTGCGTCTCGAGTCCTGGGTACGGTTTTAATGAGGGTTTGAGTACCGGTCTTCCGCGCGGCGAATTCGGACAGATGGATCTGTCGGCCAAAGCAACGTCGCATAACGCGGTGTTGAAAATTCGGCACGAACGGCTTCATTTGCAAAAGACCGACGCCAACGAGTGCTCAATATTACTGGAAGTGGTTAATGGTGAATTCTGTTGCACACCCGAATTTTATAAATTTGAAGGCGATCGTGTTCATCGACTTGACAAAATTTGAAATGCAATCGTGCGGTCCAATTCTCTTATTCATGGGTGGTTAGACGCAATTAATAATCAAACGAAATGTCTTCCGGTCCATACACGTCGACCCAGTCTGACTTTGGCAAAGCGGCTTCGAACACACGTTTACACAACCAACTTAGCTTGGTTTTGGTGACGTGAGGTTTCACATCCACCGCAGGCAGTAAAATGCCATGGCATTGTTCAGCATTGACGCAACCAATGGGCAATTTTGGTGCATGTAGGATTTGTTCTTGGAGACATGCTTGGCATGTGACGCACCCGCAGATTCCAAGTCGGATTTTGGCTCCACCGAATGACGAGCATTTCGAACATGGGAGACCAGTGAACGCGTGGCCATATTCAACGGGACGTCGGTTCATGTCGCCGTCAAACTGCCGTTCAAACGCCCCAAACGCATCCGCCGATATGGACTCCACTTGCAAGTACGCATTGAGTTCGCGTCGATTGGAAAAGGCACGATGGAGATGAATTGATGCAAGTTTGCCATGGAATAGTTTTCGCCACTCGTTCAGGTGGTTTTTGGATATGGTTGAGCACTCGCCCCGCTCTAAGCGATACGTCCGGGCCACTATGACTGTTTCACTCGCCCATTTCTTCATCTGTTGGCGACAGGCTGTGGAGTCTACCCAGTCGACAGCAATTTTTTGTGCGAGTTTGTCGCCGTACACTGCAAGCACCACGTCGTTCGGTCCATCGGTCTCCGCTGTCACATGCACCCGCTGACCATGTTCATTGACTTTGCTCTTGACCAACTCTGCAACATTTGACGCATGGTCTCCGATGTTTGGAAATGTCACACGATGCATCACGGGCCGCAGCAACCCCGACCGCTTAATGTGCTTTTGAAAGAGCAATTTTGAGTCGTATTTACCATGGATGGTAACGCGTCGGGATTTTTCTTTCACTTTGACACCAAACATGGCTGCTTCGTCCACCAAGGAGGGATATAAATCGAGCGTGACAAACGGGGGCAGTTCGATGTTTCGCTTGAAAAATCCAAACTCATAAAACCTTTCGGGGGCCTCCAGAATGTTGGATATGTTGGCGACCACTTGAAGGGGTACCACTCGTGTGAATTTCACAAATGCCATTGTTGATCGAGCCACGGTCTCTGTGTTCACGACGAGACCCCGGCCGTTGAGCTGGGGAAAATCCGCGTACAATTGCTGTTCAAATCTCTCTTTTGCGTCGTCTCTATACGAGTAGAATCGATTGACGACCAAGGTCCGCTGCGACGGAGCGCAGTAGTCGAGCACGCCCTTGTCAAAGGAAAACCCAGGACCAAATTCGACGGAATCGACGCCACCGTCGAGGGGTATTGTCTGAGTGAGCACTTCGTCGGCAAAAGCAAGCTCTTGGGCACTGGCCACTGCCTCTTGGATGATTGACAAGGCGGCTGTCACCTCCGACACTGAGCCATACACTCGAACGCAAGCACAGTCGATATCGAGAAATGTCGCAGCGTTAGCTGGCGCACGCACGGCGAGTTTGAGCTTGTCGTCCGACCGGAATATGTTGAGCACAGTTTCACCCACGTGCGGCACATTTTTCTCAACAATAAAGTACGGGCGGCCGGTGTTGTCGACGTCTTTAAGGTCAAATGGGGTGAGGTTAAGAGTGTTGAGGTAGTAACGCAGGCAGTCGGGGTCGACCACTTCCAAGAGGTCTTTGATGTTGACACGGTTGACGAGGTTCATAAAATGGCAACCATTTCCAGCACGCCGCACGGTGCTGTAGCACACCCACGTGTTTCGAACTTCATTGCCCAGTGCATTCATCATGGAGTTTCGATTGCAAATGTGGGCTTTGAGGAGCGTCAACGAATCGTCGTCCACCGACTCGACATCGTTGAACCCACAGAGGAGCGAATATCCAGCTTCCATGTGATTCACGTCGTGCAGAACGGCCAAATTGACAAAATAGCCAGCCAAGAGTGCGCGGCGGAGGCGCCGGCGGACGTCGGGCACAGATAAACTCTCGTCCACGGGTCCAACCAACTTGCGCCGGAGTAGTTTTCGGTAGCTGTAATCGACGAGACGCTGCACTTCCGCAAGTGCACTTGCGTTGAGGTTCTTTGCCGCCGCCCACTTTTTGCGCTTGTTTGCTGGTTGGTTCATCCATTGTTTGACGACGTTGTAATGCGTGAAAAAATCACCCCACTCGTCGACAAATTCTGCAACAAGGTCAAATTGCTCGTCACTTTCAAACACCTCATGTCCCTTCGCAATCGCTGCAGCCAAATAGAGGCATTCGAGTCCAATGCCATGTCGGTGACCTTCGAGAATCATGCGAATACTTGGAAGTGGAAATTCCTGCATAAATTCGCCAGCGATCCGGCCATCGAGGGTTATGGTGCGCGTGACCGGATCAGCAAATCCAAGCGAAACAAGAAACGACGTTGCAGCGCGCACCGCCGTAGGGTGGGGTGGATTCATGAGCAGCGAAACGTCGTGGAGGCCTGTGGTCCACGTGTAAAGAAGTAGCTCCGCGATCGGCTCGTGGGCAATTTTTGGTGGGTCGTACGGAGATTTGAGACATGATGCCGAATAAAGTCGAAATGAGTGGCCAGGCTGCGTTCGCCCCGCACGACCGGCACGTTGTTTGGCCGACGCCATTGAAATGACTTGGTCCGTGAGGGCCTCGACCCGAAGGATGTTGTCGTAGCTCTTCATCTTGGCCAGACCGCTGTCAATGACAAAAACGACGCCGTGAATTGTCAGCGAGGTTTCGGCGACGTTGGTACAACAAATGATTTTGCGGGCGAGTGTTTTCTTCGTACCAGGTCGAGGCACGCACGGCTTCAACGCCTTGTCTTGTTGGGCTTGTGGTGTGCTTGCGAGCAGCTCAAATACGTGAATGTCTTCGTCTTTGTGGTTCCGAAAGCGATCTGCCACTTGTCTGCAGCAGTCTGTGATAGCTTGTTGGCTGGGCAAGAAAATCAGGACGTCGCCACTAGTGCCACTCCCCACAATGTGAGTTTCGAGGACGTCAATTGCGTTTTGTACAATCGCATATAATTTCGGCGACTTGTTTGGCCAAGTCTCCATGGGCGGGCCAAACGTGTGCTGAACAGGGTACGTGAACCCTTCGCATCCAATTTCACAGCATGCAATGCCGCACAATTTGAAATACTCTTGGAACGCGACGGCGTCGATCGACGCCGACATGAGCACAAGCTTGAGTTTCGAGCCAGCAACCTGCAACGCGCGACGGAGGAGCACCATGATCACGTCCGTGTCCTTGCCGCGTTCGTGCACTTCGTCTAAAACGACAACGTCGTACGCCGACGCATTGGCATCACGCTGCAATTCGTTCAAGAGCACGCCATCGGTCACAAACTTGATGCATGTCGTCTTGGACCAACGACGATTTTCTTCAAGCTCCTGGGTCCCGTTGGCATGCACGCGCGATCGGCCAATGTGGTACCCGACAAATTCGCCCACATCGCCGCCAAATTCGCTGGCCACGCGCGTGGCAATGCCCGTGGCCGCCACGCGACGGGGTTGGGTACACACAACGCGCCCAGGTCTGTTGTCTCCACCAAATGCGAAAAAATCGTCGCTGAGATACTGAGGCGTCTGCGTGCTCTTGCCACTGCCCGTTTGTGCCGTTAGAACCACGACCGAATGGGTGGTCAAGGCCTCCCGAACTCGAGCGCGGACTTTGAGGATTGGCAACATGCTCGTCAGTCGATCTCGCTCGCGCTTCCCAGCGGCTGCGACGTGGCGATTTGCGATGCCGTCTCGGGCAATCATGCTTTCAAGGGCTTCTGTCGCGCACGTGAGCGCGTGGAATTGCCAGTGTCTGTCGAGGGGGAATTTTTCGCTCAGGGCGCGACCTTGTCTCGCCGCCTCGGATTTGATCGTCGCAATTTTGCTGGACGTGGCACTGACTTGGTTTACAAGTTTCGTGTGCATGGTCGCTACCGCTTCTCGTGCTTGTTTGAGACTGACTGTTGCATCGATCGCGTTGGTAAGTTTGAGTGCATCCTCTTCCAACGGAAACTCATGTGTCTTGTGGCAAATGGTGCGGCAGATGTCCTCCACGAGGGCCGCGCATCTCGACGCACGCTCTTCGTCTTTCTTGATTGTCTCACTCGAGATAAACCATGTCCAAAATGTATTGTCGTGGGTCAGTGCGAGGTTCCATTCAGCCAAGACGTCCGACAGGCACACAACTTGGTCGGCAATGTTGTCAATGAGCGCTCGATGCTTGGACCCACGTCGAGCGTGGTCAATCCAATCCTTCATTTCGAGAATCGCTTCCTCGGCGCTGCATTTATCCATCGTCGCCAATGCTATCGACTCCAGGCACCGTGCGACAAATGTTTCCGTCGCGTCTGCGTTCGCCTTGGCTTCACGGATGGCATGGTGTCCCTCGGTCTCCAATTGCGCCAGCCGCTTACCTTTATACTCAAACTCTTTCAACGTTTTGTCTTGCCGAACTGCCATGGACTTGATGTCTTCCAGTTGTGCTTGGACGTCACGCACGGCCGCCGTCATGGCTTCAAACTCACCAAGACCAAATTTCGCCCCAAATTCCGCTGCAAGCGACTCGACAAGGTGCCTCGCTTGTCCTTGTTCGAAACGTTGGGGCAATACTTCGTCCGTCAACACCAACGTCGGGTATGCTTTTCCACGGGTCTGCAATTCCAACCAAACGGGCAACACTGGCAATGTCATCTTCCATGCACTGTACGCCGCACGGGCTCTGTTGCACAGGTCGAGGATTCGATCCACGTCGCAGGCCACTTGGTCCACGGCGCTACCAAAGAGGCCGGCTATCTCCTTGCATGTGGCGCTGGCAGGTCCCTCCATCGCGGCAAACTGTTGGAACGCCATGTCCAGGGCTGCCAGCAAGGTTTGATCCCATCGAGCGGCGTACGAGATCCAATCTTCGGGTTTCGTCCCGGTCTTGGCCCCATTCGTGGTGGTCATGGGCAACTCACGTCGAAACGCGTCCGCGTGGGCGACGAATTCGGGGTTGAAAATAACGGTAAACTGGTCGCCGTCCAAGTCACCTCCGCTCATTTTGTCGGCGTCGGGCCGGGCGCCGTCCGTGGAGAAGACGACGACGTCGGCCAGGTTCTTTGCCACGTGGGATGTTGGTGGCGGCGCGATGGCCGTGAGGACGCGGACGTCGCCCACGTGGTACGACGGCACGCGGCAGACCAGGACGTCACCCGTGACCCAGTGGACGACTCCGCCTTTGTCTCGGTACGACACCATGCAGTGGCCTTCGGGGATGCCAAGAGTAGGGATCGCGACGCCGTAGAGAAAACGCGACTCGGGGCAAGATACCTTGTCGTGCTTCTGCGGTTTGATCTGCCGCCACGCGTCGTGCAAGTCGAGGAAAACTTGGCGCGGGATGTGCACAGAGAGCAGCGTGACAAGTTGGACATTCATGTTAGCTGGTTTGCTGCGCATGTTGGTGCCAACGATGCCGAGTTTGTCACGCAAGAAGAGGTCGGCGGCGCTGGGTTCACGTGCGGTGTCGAGGGTCGAGAGCTTGAGTTGCGACGGACGGAATGTCAATTCGGACGCGCCGTTCGCGGCACTGTAATCTACGACCAGCACGCCTTTCCAGATTCCTCCGTGACCACAATAGCGCACTTGCCACACGTTTGGACATGGTTTCAGCTTGAGTTGTTTCGCCAACGAGTGCGCGAGACGCGGGGACATGAGGCCGCACCCATCCGTGAAGCAGAATCCGTGGCGCTCGACGTCGTCCGTCGTGACTACTTGCGTTCCCGGGGGCAGGTGCGCAATCTTGCTGCACGAAGTGAAGAGAAGGCCGACATGTTTCACGCGCTTGGGTGGGGGTTTCCGCGCCAGTGTCTGTGGATCCGGCAAAAAGTGATCTTGTACAAGTCGGTCGGCTTCTTCGTCGCAGCAAAAGAGAAATCCAGCTTGACGAAGTTGCGAGTTGCTCAATCCGAGAACGCGGTACACGGGGCCGTCGACGCTAAAGGAAAGGCCGCGTCGCAGGATGTCTTCGATGCGCGCGTCCGATTCGGCGCGGTTCTTGCTCTTGACAAAGTCCACGAGTAGGAAGCGCGTCGCACAAGACGCACCCAGTCGATGGTGACAGTACTCGAGTAGGAGCGACGACAACGACGTCAGCCGACGCGCGAATGCCACGGCGCTTGTGTCCAAGTTGAAGGAAAGGCGGGGGCATGCATGCAGGTTCTTCTTTGAGTCACAGGGGGTATCCTTCTCCCCAAATGGATTTTGAATGGAAATCAAGTGCGGGTGCCGGTCGCCGCTGTTTCCGTGGCCGAGCGGGACATCAAACCCGAACCCGTCGGCGAGATTTCGCGCCATGTTGGGAATTCGAAATTGTTGGGAACTCAAATTGTCCATATCCGGAGCATCCGGATAAAATATACTTCGAATTTCGGGATGGAGTATAGAATTCAAAAACTGTCCAATCACAAGGCGGCATTAAGAATATCATAAAACGAACGTAATTACCGTATATAAGTACATTTGAGGACGATGGCGTTGCACTTTGTCCTTCGTTCACCAGCCGGTATTTGAAATACTTGCATCATCTTTCCGACCAGGTTTCAATGTCGTTCCAAATTCGCGAAAAGCCCAACCATGCTTCCGAGCCTCTTCTTGCCGTCGACAGAGCAATCGACGGTTATTGCCACCACGGCTATCGCTGGCGCCGCCCTCTTCCTCCTCCATCATCTCCTGTGGAAGAAGCATCCTTTGGACGTGCTTCCTGGTCCGCCGAGCCCCAGCTTTCTCTTTGGCCATGTGTACTCTATCTCCTCTCCTTGATTGTGTCGATGATGAAATCATATTTGCAGGCTCGAAACCAAAGGCAGCATCATGAAATGGCACGCGACGGTCGACTACCCCGAACCATTTCTCTCGTGGGTCAAGCAATACGGCGGTGCCGTGCACTACCGCGAATTCTTGAGCCATCTCGTGAGTGTGACCGACCCGAAAGCCATTCAACACATTTTGGTCACCCACGCAGCCAATTACCCCCGCGGCGTTGGCATTCGACGCATGTTTGAGGTGCAGCGCGTGCAGCGTACATGTCTCTCACATCGGTAGGATAAAATGTTTGGCGTGGGCCTCCTGAGCTCGACGGGGGCCGAGCACGATCGCCAGCGCAAGATGCTCAATCCCCATTTCAGCCAAGCTCAAGTCAAGACATTCGTGCCCATTTTCCTCTGCCATGCTCGCCTCTGCTGCGACACTGTCTTGGCCAAAGCTGCAGATACTCAAACGCCCCTCAACATGTCAACCGGTACGAATGCTCGGCGTCTCGGCGTTCGGATCAAATCCCCACGCTACGCTAGTGTTTCAAGAATTGACGCTTGCGATCATCGGCCGCGCGGCCTTTGGGTTTGCTTTTGACCAGCACCCCCAAGCGCATGCGTCGTACGAGCGGCAACAGCAGGCATTGCCGATTTGGATCATGTTGGGTCAGATCTTTGTGCCCAAGTTTAGCTTCTTCCCGATTCCGCAGCTTCGGAAGTACCAAACGGCCCAACGGGACTTGGGGCACCTGATGCAAACGGTCATTGCCGAGAAAATGCAAAAGAATCAACCGATGCCCGACGACGACGCCGCGTATGATTTGCTGGATTTGATGTTGCCGAGTACGACCAGCGACGAAGCGCTGGTCCACACGATGACTTTCATGACCGTCGGACATGACACGACGTCGTCGGCCCTGGGCTGGGTCTTTGCCATGCTAGCAACGCGACCCGCGATCGTCGCGCGCTTGCGTCGTGAGATTGCCGTTGTCATGGAGAGCCATGGCGGCGCACTGGCATCGTGGGATGCAATCCACGAGCTCGAGTACATGACGGCCGTGATTCAAGAATCCCTCCGCTTCAACACGGTCGTGAATCATATCATGCGGCGTGTGGCCGAGGCCGACGACCATGTCCCGATGGCCGATGGGTCGACGATTTTCATTCCGAAGGTCGTCACACTAACATTTGTCTCGCGCGAGCTTATATTGGCGGGGGAGGGCACGGGCATGGACGTCAACTTGCCGGCGCTCCATCGCAACCCGCGGCACTGGGCCAACGCCAACGCGTTTGTCCCCGAGAGATTCGTTCAAGGCACGCCCGAGTGGATTGCCGACGAAGCGTTGCGCGGCACCAAGCACCATACGTTTGTGTACATGCCGTTTGCGTTTGGCGCGGGCAATTGCATAGGGCAGAAATTTGCGCTGGCAGAAATCGCCGCCATCACGGCTACGTTGATCCGCGAGTTTGACTTTGGCTTGACCAAGGACGCCAACACGCGCCACCTCTTTGTAAGTCCCATCATGCGCGTGGCCAATCTGGACATGACAGTCCGTCGCGTGCCGTCGAGTGGTCCTGGGGCGTAAATGAGAATATGAAAACTGTTGCCGATATGTATTTCATGTGCACGGAGGGACCCTGATGTGGCGTTTTCGTGCACATGGAGAATCGACTATGCTTTCAGGATCGCGTAGCCGAAGATGATCTCCTTCAACCAACCACCTCACTGTGTCATTCTGGGATCCAAGGCAATCGTGTGCATGTTTCTTTGTCGTCTCAGGCTCTCCAATGCTTGGACTTTTCTCACCATGCATTGGCTTTGGACTGGGGTTAAATGATTCGAGAGGCGAAGGGACATTTGAATCAAACATTGAATTTTGTTGATCGGTCTCCGAGGATGGCGCACCTTTGTCAGTACACCACACATTAACTCGACCAAGAATTCATCGTATTTACAATTCATCCTTGGTAGTAGACACGACGACGGGGACGGTGACGACTTGGTGGTCGCCTCCTTCATTTTTGGCCCGATGCACGACCAAGACATTGCCATTAGGGTCCTTGATCGTCTACGTCGTCGTCAAGGGAGTTGAATCACCCTCCATTTTCAATCGTACCCATTCGTGGTCATCATACGTGAGATAATTCTTGGTGCTACGCGGGGGAATTTGATACATCCATGTCGTCGACCAAAACAACTCGACGGGCACATCCAAATTGTTGACAAAGTCAAAACTCAATTTGTGTCCATCCAATCCATAGCGACGTTTGTTCCAGACCCACAAGTTGGCCGCCCTGCATTGCATCATATTCTCAAGTGGTCACAATAGATGCAACGTACCATTTCGTCCCCTCCAAGACGGGGCACCCGCCATGTTCCGACATTGGATCCAACGCGCCTGTGGCCATTGGTATCACTATACCAGGTATCGTAGGGGTACGACGACAGTACCGTTGCCTTTTTGGCTATAAAAGAGGACTGCGCCCGTCTTGCGTGGATACGACGCCATTCTACACATATTGGCTCAACCTCTTGGCGGGTAGTTGAGTGTAGTACTTGGAATAACATTGTCGGGTCATTTTGTATTCCCACGACCCCTTTTCAAAAATTGTCATTTCGTCGTCTGACGGCGACGCCGGGTGGTCAATTCCCGCCGGCATCTCGGCAAACGGAAACACTGTCTGTCCGCCGCGCGTGACGTTGGACAGATAGAGAAATACCGTTGCAAACCTGCGAGACACTAATGAGTCCACGAATGTCAAGTCGAGCCCACCGATTGGACCCGCCATCCTTGGGGTCCCAGTTCCACTTTTCAGCCGTTCCAATGTCGAAATAATCCGTGTGGGGAATATAAGCTTGCTTTTGTTGGTACCGAAGGAGCTGCAACCCATCGGCCATGTCCTCTGTCATGTCGCGTGAATATACGCGATTATGATAGGGAGACATACCAACGTAGTCGCCGATGTTGAGCAAATCAAACGCACGCGTGTTCATCGCGATGGCGATGGGGGATTCGCCGTCAAAGGCATTCTCGCTCGTGCGCACCGCCGATTGCCTACATAAACGCTCCATCGTGAAGAAGAACGGTCTGGGCAGAGACGGACGTTTTCCGGCCGCTTTCGTGGCCCACCCCCGAGCGTTGGAGTTTCTTTTGTTCGTTGTCGATTTCCAAGACCCGTTTGATCAACCCGTCGGCTTCTTCGTTTGAAAAGAAGTCGTGGATGAGAAACACACGCGGCGAGTCGCTGAACGACTCGATCACGATCGGTTTCCCCGTCGGGCTTTGGCGGGATTCAATCGCGACACGGTGGCCAAACTAGGTTGTTGCTTGTTGCTTGATGAAGCCCATTAATGCAAAGTACCTCGACGAACGGCCACACAAAGAGCAACCCGGGAGCAACCACGTAGAGGCGATCGTTTGGTTGAATGTCCTCAAAGGATTGAACCAAGAGGCCCTTGCCCGTAAAGACGCGGTCCGCGATCGCCTTTGTCGACGTCTTTGTCTCATCCGTGTACACGCCGTCGACTTCAATGATCGTTGAGAGGTACGCTGCCAAGGCAAGGCCCGACGAGACATGGTCTTCCGTCAAGTCCACAGCCATGCCGCCGGTCGAGTCACCGTTGTTGAATACCGTCACGGAGACAGATGATCCACCCAGGACCGCATAGAGGACGCAACTCAAGAGCACGGAGAGGACCCGCAGTTGCATCGTAACTTATTGTCGACAACGCACAAAAAGACGAAATGGGCGCCACGCTCGCGATTGGACTCATTTTGTGAAAATCATCTTCTTTTGTTATTATTAAAAAATGCAATATCCCGAGAACTGCGTGCCTTAAAATGACATTTTCATCCACGCTGGAACGCAAACGGCATGTCCCCCATCATCGACGTCATGGAGGAGATGCTGCATGAAGCATGAACAAAACAAGCGCAAAACGACAGTGGGTAAATAAATCATGGGTTTCATTGTACATGATGGTGTGTCTAGTCTCTATTACTGGGGCGTGAGGACCCCCTTCTTCTTCTTGTTCTTTTTCCGCTTCTTCTTGTTGCTGTCGCCGCTGCTTGATTGCGGGGTGGACGGTTGCTTGGGGGTCGGAGCCACAAGTGTCTTCTTTGGGGCAGCGGCGGCGGCGGTAGGTTCGTCGTCGTCGTCGTCATCGTCATCCTCGGCCTAGAAAAGAATTGAGTTTAAGGGTCCACACATCACACACAGCCAAAGGAGACATGCAGAGAGGTTGGGGGATGTTGCACAGTTATGACTCGTATGAATTCGATAGGAAAGGCGAAAAGCCTTTTGTCCCCCCAGATGGAAGGACCGAAACCAGCCTTAAGGACCATGCGCGGCAACAAAACGGAAAACCCGCCATGGCGTTACCCATTTCCTTTCCCAGATGGTCTGGATTCCAATCAAACGGAGGCGCCGTGAGGCGTTGAAGGGAATAATTGACAAATGGGGAGAGATACACACACACGCAAGGACAAGCAACACTCGACATACCTGGTCCCATGTTGGGGTGGCGGCGCGCGGCCGCTTCTTGTGCGTCGACGCCGCCGGGGTCACGTCGTCGTCGTCGTCATCTTCGTCGCCATCAAGTTCGTCGGCATCGGCCTTTGACACGCGGCTCGCGGCTTTTTGGATCAATTCCGTCAGGTCGGCCACCGACAGCCGGTTGATTTCACTCGCTTCGTCTTCGACGTCAGGAGGACCGGGTTGGTAGTACCCCGACAAGTGAACAACGCCGTCGCCCGAGACACTCAACTTGGCCTTGTTCGAGCCCAGCACGAGATCGAGCTTGATTTGATCGCACGTTTTCGCGCGCAAGGTGCCGACGACGACCTTGATCAAACTTTGATCGAGGGACGTGGTCTCGATCGAAAGCACGGCCGCGTTGCCGCTCGCGAGGGTCGCATGAACAACGTTGAGGACAAATCCTTCCGGCACCGAGAACGACACGGCCTTGGCTTCCGTCACGTGCGCGCCAAAGAAATGCACCATGGGAGCGCCAAAGGAGAAGTGAGAAGAGATCTCTTCAACCGCGCCAACCATGCGATTTGAGTGGAGGCCAGGTCTTCGATGATCCGGATACTCGCAACCGGACGATGATGAAACGTTACCAGCAAACATGCTACTTTGTGTCTCCACTGATCGCTTGACCCAGGGTTGATTTAGCACGAATTGGGCTGTGCAGCCAGTGTTTGAATTCATCAGGATGTTTGGACCCCCCTGATCATAGTTCACATCGAGACAAGAATCTAAGCGACCGAGAAACCTTGTCAAAGCGGAATCGAGATGGAGCAATAATTCTGCTTTATGGGATAAAAAGACTGCTGGGATTAATGTATCCGGTTAGTCGTACGGATAACGTGGGGCCGGGTTGAGTCGACAGCTGAGCCGCACACGAGTTGGAAGCCGCAGGTCCAGGACGAAGATGTCGGTCGTGATCAAGGGCAACAAGAACTACTTGGTCGATCAAAAGACCTTCATGGCGCACTTCCATGCGCAGGCGCTCCTCTTGACGGCCTTCAAGTCGACCTTACTGCAGGGCGCCTTGGTCTTCAACAGCTACGTTGAGTCCCTCGACTTGGACGAAGACGATGAAGACGAGGACGAGCTTGTCAAGCCCAAGGAAGACAAGCCCGTCTTCGTGGCGCCGACGCCGTATGAGTTTGCGATCAAGGTCGAGCACACGTTTGTGCGCATGATCAGCAACACGACCATGCTTCGCTCGCTCGAGTTTGTCTCGTTGCAAGTCTTGGACGTGCGCATGGCTGGCAAGCTCATGAAAGACGTGACCAAGGTGTGCGCCCATCCTCCTTGATTCACCTTCCTCATGTGACCTCTAGTCGGCCCTGCGCAAGTATGGTCGATTCAACAGCACGTCGGTCACGGCGATCCGCATCGCCAAGACGTCGTTCCGCGCCTCGATCCTCTCCAACTCGGCCGTATTCCTCGTCGAAGAGATCGTCGACATCATCAAGACCCTCTTCGGTTTGGGCAAGAAGGACGAAGACTCCAAGTTCATCCAACGCCTCCTCCACGCGACGCGCAAGTGCTTGTTTGCGATCCTCGGCACGGCAGTCGGCAGTTCCGTGGGCACGTTTCTGGCCCCGGGCAAAGGCACGTTTATCGGCGCGTTCGTCGGCGAGTCCATCGGGTATTCTCTGTAATCGTAACGTGTGTCGCCGTCCCTTCATCATGTTGACCCGCCGCTGCAAAGATGTGGTATTGTGTTGTCCTTCCAAAAAAATCCTTCGATTTTTAATTGGATTTTCAATTCGACATACAAATGCACAGTTCCAATTGCCCATTTCAATTCAAAAATGGGCTCTGGCACTGATATGACGGTTTCGTCCCCACCAGCCGGCAGATCATGACGACGACGCTTGGCACCTTTGAATTCCCCTCGTGTCATGCACCTGCTCTGGCTCCCGACCCTTGTTGCCGCGCTGGCATCCGCAAACTCGGAATGCACATCCTCTTGCCGCGAATACGTTGTCAATTTTGAAGAAGACACATGCCAACCCTTTCGAGACCAGTTGCCGCGCCCAACGCTCTACAACATTTGCGTTGAATCGTACCGCAAGAGTACGTCGGTCTAGTTGTGGGTCTCACAGCGATGGGTCTAGGCGAATCCCAAGCATGCGACGAGTTTTGCAACAATGGCGAGAACGCCGAGGGTAACCTCGGGACGTTCCAAGCCCAAGCATGCGATCACTTGCGCACGATCCGCCCGCGGGAAGCGCTGACGGTCTGCACCAAGACGTACCACAAGGTCGTCACGTACGCCAAAGAGTATGTCGTGATTGGTGTGTCCTTGCCACCCAAGCAACCCCCCGCGCAACCCGCGGCCCCGGCCTCCGTCGCAGCCACCGACGACAAGAAGCCGGAGAAAGTCAAGATTGAAATCGAACCCAAGAAGAAGACGCCGTTGGAAGCCGCGCGCGACGAAGCCAAGTTTGCCTTTGAGACCGACAGCGCCCGCTTGACCGATTTGTAAAGCGCAGTAAAAAGTCTCGTCGTACATTTAAACATTGTGTGTTTTATTATTCATGGGCTTCCAGCGGGCACGCGGGGACATGTCCTTGGACTTTTGAGTACTTTGTCAAGTCGAGTATTGTCGACGTTGTCGAGGGCTCGACGTTGTATGCGTTTGTGAGGGTGGTTGCGTCAAGGGGTACAATGCCATCCATGGCATAGGCGAGGAGGTGGGTCATGATGCGTTCGCAGTTGGCGTGGGCTTGCTTGGACAGATCCATCTAGCAACATGGCGTCATCGTCACAAACAAACAAGTGTCGTACATGGGGGGACGCATCAATACACGAGCTGTCGCCGTAAGCAACAATACGGCCACTGTCCCTTGAAAACGGCACGTGGACCATCGCAGCGATGGCCACGACCGCCGTTGCGCCACTCGCATCGTCGTTCGTTACGTTGGCAAAGAGCGCATGGCTCTTGGCTGGCAATTGCACGAGTGCCGTGCCCGACAAGTAGCCCAACTCAGGATTTGACCAAACAGTTGTGTCGCTGAACCGGACGTCGTACTTTTGGAGAAGGGCGTTCACGGCGGGAATGTTGGCGCCACCGACGATGGGCACCCACGTGCTCAATGTGTTGGCGTCCCAGAAATGCATTGCCGCCATCGTTTCGCGGCTAAACCAGTCGGCCACAACAAACACGCTGACGCCGTAGCTCTCGACAGCGTGGTGCACGCGTGCGATTTCGAGCGCATGCCACGGCTCTTCAGGGTCGACGATCAAGAGAAGCCCAAAGAGAGTCAGGTCGACGCACGAATAGTCGGTCGTGAGCACTTCGACGTGGTATCCTCGGGCACAGAGGCGCATCCAAAAGTCGGCGAAATTTGTGTGGATGTGGTCGCCTTGTGAATCGAATGGCTCGTCGTCTTGGTGTAAATTGTCGCGCGGGATGTACGCGGGTGGGTATTGGAGGTTGCGGAATTGGTCCCACAAGATCTAGGAAGCATGTCAATCATTGCAGAGGGATTCTTCAGTACCCGAGACGACGGCGGCGGCGTCGGGATGAGCGGAACCAACACCGCCACCCGCACGGGCGGCGAATCGGAAATGTCAAACACGAGTTCGCCATGGGCGACGAGCGGCACGAGAACGTCTTTGACCACGGTCATGTGAACGCCAATCGCCCCAGAATATGGCCTACGAATGCACCGTGGTTATATTGGCCACGACTTGACGTGGATTTACCAAAAGACGTCTGCGCCAGTTGTGGTGTCGATTGTGAGGTAGTGACCATTCTCTTTGGGGATCCACTGGGGGTCACTCAGAAGCTGGCTTGTCACAGCCGTGGGGTGAAACATCTACATGCGTCGTTGATGCAATCCCCGTGGAAAAGAGATCAACCGTTAGGTTGAGCGTCAATGGGAGCATCGTATGGTAGAGCGGTTGGAGGCAATGCGGCCACATGTATGGGCAATCTTGCAGGTCGAGGGCAGGGGGGAAGATGGTGGCGGTGGGCGACGCCTGCGATATCATAAGTCACAACAATCAGCCAACGACACAAACATACCATTCGGGCTTGCAACTCCCCGAGGGCAGCGTCCAAATTCATCGCGCCAGCGCCTTGTTCGTACACATGGTGCCAGCCATTCTCGCCTTGGATCGTGCGCACGGCACTGTCATTTTGTCTAGCCACCATATGTTGAGCGTCCACATTTCCCATTGTCGTAAGGCGTACAGCAGTGGCGCCGATGGAAGGCGCGTGGCCGTCGCGAGGAGCAATCCCTTGAGGAAGCCGATGTGGCCAAACTGGATGCGCTCGTCTGGTGTCATTTGGGAGAGAAGGAGACTGGTCATGCCCGCAACAAGCGGCGCCGCCATGCTCGTGCCATTCCGGACGAGGCAGTGGCCACTGGGCGTCAAGCCTTGGACGTTGGTGGCGGGGGCAAGACCGTCGGGTTTGACACGACCATAGCCCGAGGCGATTTCCCACAAACTCATGCCGCGGGATGAAAACGGGGCCACCTACATTGGTTCAATCCACGCCACAATGCCAAGGCATTCATACCGTCGTGGGCGTGGCCCCAAGCCCGCCAATGCCGAGCACGTCCATCTGGTCGGCGGGGTTGGTGAGCGTACCATAGTACGGTCCATCATTTCCGACGGCTGAGACGATCGTGATGCGGTTCGCAGCGCATTCGTGCATCTTGTCAACAAACGGCGCGTCGTCAAAGTCTGGCCCGCCGACGCTAAAGTTGATCACATCGACTTGGAGAAAGAGCGCGTAGTTGAGTGCATCGAGGAGCCACGACGTGTACGACGCACTCGACGACGTGAAGACGCGAAACGCGTAGATCGAGACGTCGGGCGCGATGCCAGGACACGCGGGGTTCGCGCTCGCGAGAACGCCGGCGACAAAGCTGCCGTGGCCGTCGGCGTCTTGGATCGCGGGCTCGTCTGTCCAGTTGATGATTTCTTCGACGTTGTGGAAGAACGTGCGCGCTTGGGGATCGAGGCCCGTGTCGAAGATGGCGACTTTGACGCCACGCCCTGCCGAAGTAGTGTGAGAGAGAGATGGACGACGAGGAGGAGACGAACCCGTGATGTTTTGCGCCCAGAGACGCCGGACACCCCATGCTTCCAAATGGGGGGACGTGCCGAAAATGGGAGATCGCGCGCGGGACGCGGGCACTTTTGACGCCGCATGGACGCGATGCCGGCGATTCGGCACGATGGATTTGATGGAGTCGTGCGCGACGAGCCACGTGAGAAGGGTCGTGGACGACGCAATATCGAAGAGCGTCCAAACGACGAAATCCGTCGGAAACGACAGCGTTGTCGGTCGCCGTGCAATGGAATAGCTCACGGGCGACGGAAAGGAGTCAAGGATCGCATCGAGGGCGTGGACCAACGATGTCGCGTTGTCGTAGGTTTGGAAGGACACGACAAAGTCTTCCTGTGGGAGAAGGGGCAAATACCACGATGACACTCTGTTGGATGTGCAGGCATCGACACAACTGAGGAGGAAGCACACGAGAAAAGGCCGTCGGAGGTGCCGCCGCCGCGCGGTTGGCGGCATTATGAATTGTCCAAGTGCAGTGTTATCCGGATACATGAGGTCAAATCCTTCTAAATGCGGTATTCACTCTGTAAGTACGAATTTATTCTGGGACACTATTTTATACTTGCGCAGTATTTATTAAATTGCAGGCAACGTAGCTGGCGGCGGTTGCAACTTCTCTCAAGTCCGCTCCTCTCAAGTGTGAATTTGATACTTTGATGGGGAATAAGCGCACTTTAAAGGGATTTTGTTCAAGTTGAAAAAGGGCAGGGTGTGCGCAAGGGGAAATGTATTTAATTGCACGGGCCAAGCTGGGGACACGGCTCTATTTTTTTTAATGTCCGAGAAATCCGCCATCTCTTCCAGCATAAACCCTTTGGAGCATCATGACAGGAAGCCCGTCGAGCGCCAAGAAGACGAAGCTCGGGGGATACTACGCCGATCCGCGGTCGCCGATCGCGTCTACGCCCCTCAAGCGGCAGCGCACGACGCCACATCCAACGTCGGAGGCGAAGAAGGACGTGCAAGTGGCGCCGATCGCTTTGGACGACGACGAGGCGCCAGCTACCACCCGGAGGTTGAACATGAACGTGGACGACGACGAGGACGAGACAAGTACGACCGACGCTAAGGTTGACGATGCAGCGACCGAGGAGAAACACAAGGAGAGCAACGTGGATCTCTTCTCGCCGGCGCTCAAGGTGGAGAAGACTGGACGGACGTCGCTGCAACCGTCGCCGCCAGACAGTCCCGGCAGTCCAGGCGAACCCGACGCCGAGGAACCCGAAGATACATCGTCGGTACACAAGGACGAAGAGGCTGTCGAATTGGATTTCAACCCGTCGGATCAACCTCTCCAATTTTGCGCTCACGAGATCATTGGTAGATTTTACTTCATGAAGACACTGCCGCATTACGACGAAGTCAAGGAATTGGCACGACCCGTCGCACTCCCCGCCAAGCATCGCGAGGCGCCCAAAATATGCTTGGTACCCTTCGTGTGCTTCATACCCTCCATCACGACCATGGGACGATAGGTGTTGGATTTGGACGAGACGTTGGTCCATTGCACAATCGACGACCTTCCCCAGGCCGACATGAAATTCCCCGTGCGTCGCGACCCCTCTCTCTTCAAACTCGACTCACGCCAATGTAGATTGAATACGACAACACAGAGTACATGGTGTCGGTGAAGCGGCGGCCGTTCATGATGGAATTTCTCTCGCAAGTCTCGGAATGGTTTGAAGTTGTTGTCTTTACGGCGTCGCAACGCGTCTACGCGGAAAAGTTGTTGAATCTCCTCGATCCGTACAACCAATTCATCCAGTATGTTGCCTCGAATCCCCCATTCTCATGGTGTGTAGACATCGCTTGTACCGCGAGAGCTGTCTGCCCGTGGATGGAAATTACCTCAAAGACTTGAACGTGCTCGGGCGAGACCTCGCGCATGTGCTCCTCATTGACAACTCGCCGCATGCTTTTGGGTACCAAGTGAGCAACGGCATTCCGATCGAGAGCTGGTTCAGCGACGAAAACGACACAGAGCTACTCAAGTTGCTGCCCTTTCTCGAGTCGCTCATGCACGCCGAAGACGTCCGACCGGTAGTGTCGAAACAATTTCAGATTCAACGGCTCATCGACACGTCCATGCTCGAGTGAATGGACAAGACCACGTCGGTGGCTTGGGGGAAAGCATGCCTCGAGATAAATATTTACTATTCTTCACACCGTCCTCGCACGTTCTTGCTTGCCCATCATCGATATGAATGCCATATTTCTATATTGGGATGAATTTGCCTATTACTTCATATCAGTAAACAAGCAAATGCTTGTGAGTTGTATACTGAAATGAAGTAATAAATTTTGAAAAGAACCAATATGGAATAAAAGTGTACAAAATGTGCCTGAAGGTGCTCCAGGTTTTTGCTCATTTTTTCGTCATATGTAATTATTTTATTAAATTTGCACCACGGTTGTGGTGAGCGATTTTTGTTTTGATAATCTTGCTTGGTGAGGCAGTATTGTTTCTTTGGAGGATCATGGTGAGCGACTTTTGTTTTTCGCCCCTCGTGGTGAGTACTTATGTTGGGTGAGTTATTTTGTGTACTACGGTAAAGTAGAAGTATAGTATACCCTTTCGAACGCTGTAGTATACCCTTTCGAACGCTGTATGCGAGACGCGTGAAGAGGTCTCTTGGTTTGTAAACCCAGAATCATCACCTGTGATATGAGTAACATGTAGTACTGCCAGCGCGACGACGTCGACCAGCACTTCGACGAGCAAGATGATATTTGCAAGGCAGAAGGTTGCGAATGCCAAATCGAAAGCGCCTTTGGAAAATTCGCGCTGCGATGATAATCTTGGTATCAACCTGTCACACTCGATCCCAAAAGTTTGCTCACACAACGTCAAAAGTCAAATATGTCATGAAGTATATATACTACTCGCAAACGGCAGTTTGTCAATTGGCGACACATGCCTGGTCGAGACTTTCTGAACGTACGGTACGCATACCTTGATATGATATGGTATGTGGCCGAAAATGATTGCACCATATCGAATAGTATAATTTGAATTTCATCATCCAATCAAGGAATGGAAATGAAATGCGCGTACCTCCGTGCAATATTTCACGACCAATCCCTCTCAAACGAGAATCGACGACCCCTGCGACCGCCTCTTGGCCTGTCTCTATGTCAGAGGCATGTGCGTTGGTTTCCTCTGTCACAATGGTCCATCATTTGTGAAATGGTGTCGTGTGTGTCAACTTACTGGCGCGTGGCCGTGCCGCCCAAGACATCGGCCGAACTCGAAGCCGAGATGTGGCTCTTTGTGTTGCAGTTGCCGCACGACCGCTTCCTCGCATGGCGCTGCTGTCTCTTCAACCGGTGGTTCCTCGCACTCCTAGCTGTGCTCGCCCAAATGTGCATGGGTTTTGTCTACGCGTTCAACATCCTCTCGGACCCGATCGACACGCTCTTCGCCGACGGCATTCCGTCTGACGCGAATCACCAAGTGTTTCGAAGCATCCGCGTCTTCACCGTCGCGACGCTTTGCATTGGTTTGACCGGGGCCATCGTTGGACCATTCATCGAACGGCGCGGGCCCCGCGTTGGAATGGTCACGGGGACGCTCTTGGTCGTTGTGGGCATCGTGGCGTCTCAGCTGGCCGTGCATTTTAAATCGGCCGCGTTGCTTTACGTCGGGTACGGACGCATTGCCATTCAACCATTCCGTTGAGCCAATTACAAATGGATGGCTGCCTTGGGAATGGATGGCTCACTTGTGTTGTAGGTTTGGCGCGTGCGTCGGGACCGGCCACAGCTTGATTCTGCTTGCGTCGATCTCGGCTGTTCAAAAATGGTTCCCCGATTGGCGTGGGCTCGTGACCGGGGCTTTTACAGGCGGACTCGGACTTGGCAGTGGGTTGTGGAGCATGCTTTACAAATGTTTGATGGATCTGGACCCATCGTCGGGCAAGCAAGTTGACCACGTCCCCATGGCCTTTCTCGTCACTGGTACGATGCCACGTCATTATGCATGCATTCACAGCCATCCAATGAGTAGGTGGCCTGTCGCTCGTCATATTGGCCATTACGACGGCCGTGATTCGGACCCCGCCGCCATCGTTCAGCGTGAATGGCCACGACATGCACAACATCCCCGTGCACAACGCGCCGGCCCATGGTCACATCCACGACGAGTACCTCAAAGTAGGCATGACACTCGTCAACTACCCCTCGGTGGCCCAGCCCCGCACGCCCACCGCCGCCGCCATTGGCTCGGATCGGCACTACTTTCAACAAGTCCAGGCGCTCACGCTCGTCCAGTGTATCTTTTCGACTGATTTCTTTTGGCTCTACTTTGGCTTTGCCGCGTCTGTCCTCCCAGCGGTCCTGGTGCTCGCCCAAGGCATTGACATCCTCACTCTCACGTACCGCCTTGCGTTTGGACCCGTCGCCGACTTTATGGCTCATGCGGCTGTCGCGTCGTGTATCGGCATGTTTGTTGCGCCGCTCCTCTCGGATCTGCTCATTCGCATTTTTTACGCCAACCCTGCCTTTGCGCGGAAACTCGTCTTGGCTGGCGCGCTCTTGGTCCAAGCTGTGGCTGTGCCGCTTGTCGGTCGCCAGCTCGAAGACAAGGCTTCGGCATCCACGTTTGCTTTTGAATGGCCCAGCTACGTCCTTTGTTTTGCCACAGGTGGCGCGTTTGGCGTCACGCCCGTGCTCATCACCGACATGTTTGGTGTCTACCACGCTGGCACGATGTATGGCCTCGTGCTCACGAGTCGTGCGATTACGTCATCCATCGTGGGCTTTCGGGCCGCCGTGTCCTCGGCCGACGACGTCAAGTTGCAGTTTGGCATCATGTTTGTCGCAGTCCTCATCGGGTTTGTCATGATGGTGTTTGTGCGGACGAATTCCATGGATCGATTCTACCATGGCTACCAACTGACGCTGTTTGGCCGCGTGCTGATTCAAATTCCATTCCGCCTGCGTCCCGAGGCGGACACGAACGACATGGCGATTCTCGCGCCCAACGACAGCTTCTTCCTCTGGGACAAACAGAGCCAGGACCACCATGAACGCACAAGCTCGATGCAGAGCAACCCGACTGAGACGAGACGACCGCCCCCCATTCGCCTCTTGTATTAGTTGAGAGATCACACTCGTTGTGTATGTGTCGTCGTTTAACACGTGTGTTGTCAGTTGTAGTTTTGTAGGACAAGGACTTATACATCGCCTCGTGAATCGAGAAAGCAACGCAAGGACATTGGTATTCATCGGAGAGTGTACTTTTCACTTTAGAACGAAGCCACCTCAAGCCCAACGAAAAAGTCAAAAGGAGACCAAAACAGCGTGGCCTTTTTCCCATCCTCCAATTGGACAGAGAATCACCTCTTTGTGATTTGATTGGACAATTTGGGCATTCGCAAGTGGAGCATCATGAAACACTCCGGAGTACCAAGAGAGTATTTATTGTCTTCCGTTTGCTACTACGTAGTACCAATGAGCAAAGTCAATATTTCATTGGGCTCGTGCTGATCTCCACGGTGGACACGGTTCTCTTGTTCGGACAGGCCAGAGCCTTGAACCCGCCCCATTCGCTCCAACTTTCGTCTTGTTCGAAACCCTCCTTGTTGTCCCGTTCCTACCCATAGGGTATACAACACTGCAAATTCCCAACGCCGAACCGCCGCGGGCTATAAATAGCCTGCGCGGGCCTGTCGTTTCGGGCCTTCTCCGTG
Organism: Aphanomyces stellatus; assembly: GCA_009835185.1. Lineage (NCBI taxonomy): Eukaryota > Oomycota > Saprolegniomycetes > Saprolegniales > Verrucalvaceae > Aphanomyces > Aphanomyces stellatus. The sequence continues at coordinate 47,782 of VJMH01004104.1, forward strand.
TGTGTCGCTCCCTTCTTCCCGCTTGACGGATGCCATTGCCGGTTTCGACTCACCATGCACACGCCTTCGGCATCACCCTCGTCGTCGATACAGACCATATCGTCCCCCGTTCGCCTCCTCAAACCCTCATCGTGGATGAACCTGAGTCCGCCGCCGACGCACAAGTGCCTCGCGCAGTTCCTCGTCGTCAACGTCGTGCTTCCCGTGGCCATCTACTACGCAGCGGCGCAGCTCACGACCGACACGATTGCGCTGGCACTCTCGGCCATCCCACCAGCGCTGGAAACCCTCCAACAAGTGGTGGCCTATCGCCTGCTCGACCCCATCTCGTTGGCGGTATATGGCTCATCAAAAGTGCTTTGACCAACTCTTTTTTGTAGCAAGTGGTTTCGATTGTGTTGGCAATTGCAATTCTCACCGTCACGCACGAACCCAAAGTGCTTTTGCTTCAACACTCGATCACGACCTTTACCTTTGGCTTGCTCATGCTCGTCTCGCTCAACTGGGATGAAAACCTCGTCTGGCGCTACTACCGCGAATTTTACGGCACGACGGACGACATGCGTGTGGCTATGATGGCTCAGTGGCGCGACCCACACACGCGTGTGCTCTCGCAGCGCATCTGCGTCGTCTGGGGCATTGGTCTCCTCCTGGAATCGACCGTTCGCGTCGCCCTCATTGCGCTTCTCTCGGTTCCGTCCATGGTCATTCTCTCCCCTGCCCTCGCGTTCCTCTTTGCCGCGCTGCTCTTAGCATGGACGATGCATTATACTAAGATGCACAACTTTCCCCCGCCGACGTCTCCTCTCAGTGCGACCACGAGTCTCGGGCACCAGCCGTCCAAGCTGTACCAGACCATGTAATCATCGAGACGAGTAATTTGCATACTCATTCTATATCGATGGACCCACAAAGAAGCTTGAATTGGAAGTGAACTCTTCACACAACAGCATAGCCCACTGTGGCTCATTTGTTGTCCTTTGGACACTTCCAACACCCCTAATTCACAGTACAGATCCTCCAATCTTGATCCAATCTTGTACAAAAGCACTCAACATTTGCACGAATAAACTAAAATTAAAACTTCGCATTCTCTCATCTTGCCAAGGATGGGACGCTATCGACTGTGGTGTCGCCGACGACGACAATGCTGGGGGGCTCGTAAGGCAAGGAAGCTGGCCGGAGCGAGTTACGTTTTGGAAGGGGCTGCTGCGCAACGTACTGCCGGGCATAGAGACATCCGAGGGAGGCAAAGACGAGTGCGAGGCAGGGTGAGAGAACGACCATGACATTCGTCGAAACGAGGTAGATGAAGACGACACGGATTGCCGCTTCGCAGATAAACATGCCCCCCCAGACGAGGCAAATGTGCTTTGTCATGGCCGCGACGTCAGGGAGCGCATGTAGTGCCAAGAGGTCCCTTCGTTTCTCTTCCGAATCGGACTCAAACTGAAAGTAGTAGTGCCACACGAGGTTTTCTTTCCACAGCGTCGAGACGAGGAGACTAATGCCAAAGATGGAGGTCGTGATCGAGTCCTTCAAGAAGAGGATGCGCGTGTCGTTGGTGAGACACATGAACACGATGGCGAGGACAATTGAGAGCACTTGCTAGAGAGAGAGAACGTGAGGAGAAGAAGCGATGAAGAGGCGGGGAAGAAGACGACGTACGAGACTCGAGATTGGATCCGTGTTGCGGTAGGCCACCATTTGATGGACGGCTTCGGCGGCCGGAGGGATTGCCGAGAGCGCGAGCGCAATCGCCTCTGTGACGACGACGATCATAATGTAGTAGATCAGGATCGGAAGGAAGACATTCACGGTGAGGAACTGGTAGACATGCTTGTGCGGGGCCGCGCCGACCTTTTCAGGCAACATCCCCCAGGAAGTCCTCGAACCGTCGCAAGTTTTCGAAACGGCAAACAGTCCCTTTCGAAACGCCGTTGATGAACAAAGGCGGGACGCCCGCCTTGACACGCCAGTCGACAGTATAATTGGGTTTCACCCAATTATGATGAAAACGGACGGGGGTTCACTCATTGTTTGGAACCTGGCAGGGAATTTTAATTTGCAACATTGAGAACGGATGGCGGGCGGGGAATCGCGTGTGTATAAACTAAAAAATACACCACCACACGTGGCATAAAATGGTTTGGACTTGGGAAACGTTCAAACGATAGTTGACACCGGCGTCGAGATTGTCGAGATGTGGCATGCTGTCGCTGCAGCTGGACTCAACACCACACCACACGGGTTATATTTTTTTGGAGGGTTGCAGGCGGGAAGATATACTCGAAATTGACATTCATTCTAGATACAGCAGAATAACTAACCAATCAAATCAACTCACCAATGAAATAACACACCGGGTTACCGTATGAATATTTTAATATGCATACCCTTATAATGTTCATGAACTTCATTTACCATATACTTTTAAGTATATAATGTCCATTTTTAAATGGATTTTAGTAATAATATTTCATATTAAAATATGTAATATTATTACTATAGTTTATGCAGCATAGTTTCAAAATAAATCACGCCGTCTAAAAATATACCACCATCAGAGCTGAAATTACTTGGATAGTTATTCTGAGCTTTACGTATAACATACATGCAGAATGGCCTCTGAATGACCGACCACAAGTGCCTGTCAGAGCACAAGTTTAGTACTCCTCTACTTGGACCGACAATTCCTACTCCAGGTGATGGATTTGTATCACTTTGATGGCGCTATCCTTGTTTTCGTGCCAATGTCGTGCATGCTTTAGCCAGTTTGCTTCGGCCTCCATCATGTTGTCCTTCATGTGGTCGCCGCGAACGAACTATGGCGCCAGTGATGTGCGTGGACCAACACAATCGAACGACACAAGTGAATCGAGGCACTTCAATAAGTCACCTGGGTGGGCAGCCGAGATTTCCCCAAAACACCATCAAGCTCACCAATTGGAAGCCCAGGACGAGGTTGAATATGAACCCAATAAGATGTGACCAAGGCAATTGAGCGATGTCGACACTCGGCCCAAGGATGTGCTGACCCAGGAGCATGCATCCAGGAACACCCAAGAGCCACCAAAGATCAAACCTGACAACACACACGCCCGAAAGCCCGAAAGTGACTGCTTCACACAGAAAAGAGCAAGTCGATGCCATAAGCCGCACTCAACATAACATATAATCCATAACGAGAACGAGACGGCGTTGACATGACATGGCTCGATGCTCTTTCTGCTTGGTGTGCCCGGCTGTTTTAAGTCTTCATGCATGTTTTGTCAAATTAGATTCATATGGCCAATATAAATGTCATATTAGATTCATATGGCCTAGATAAATGTCAAAATATACGTCGCACGAATACTTGTGCGACTTCTGAAGACAGTAAAAGATCTAAAAAATATTGTACTACGCAATACTGGCAGATCTATCTTTCAGGTATCTTATTTGGAAATATTTTTCTAAACATATTTTTCTAACATTTGTTCGCCCAAGATACCTCGTTCAGGACCGAGAGAGACGAACGAGTGCGCCACATCCCAACCTTGTGAGTATGGGCGCTTGCCAGCGATTTCACTGGGGTTCAATATGGTGGCTTATCACAATTAAATATCCAAGATCGGTCCATACAATAAATTTCCACTTTCACGTGCAGGTGGGGCGGTTGTCGATTGCTTGGCCGAGCTATCGAATTCAAAGGTCATTCTTGGATTTGCTGCAAGCCCCACAACCATATGGCCGACTACGAAGCTGTGAATACCCCCATGGCCACTGTTGCTGCCACTGGCCTGCGCAAACGCGTGCTCAACATCACCGTCGATGAAGAATGGACGGCCAACCCCAAGTCGTACCTCCACCAGACCCAGGACGGCACGCACGAAGCGGTTGAAATTCCGTCGGAAGATCGCCAGCCCATCATTGACAAGCTGGCGCAGCCCAAGGTCCTCTTGGGTCAATGGATGGCCACGGCTGTTTGTGGCAACGATGTCTTGTCCAGTTGCTCGTACTCATCGGGGGTCGTGGCTCTCCAAGCCGGCGTCCTCTCGTTTGCTGGCTTTTGTGTCGTCTCGCTCTGCCTCTTCATGTATCGCTTTGTGTACGAAGAGGTTGTGACGGCGATTCCGCTCAACGGTGGCTCGTACAACGCACTGCTCAACACGACATCGAAACGCTTTGCTGCAGTTGCGTCCTGCTTGAGTATTCTTTGCTACATGGCGACGGCCGTCATTTCCGCCACCACTGGTGTCAACTACATGACGATCTTGCTGCCCAATTTGAATGTGGTCTGGACGACCGTCGGAGTCTTGGGTGCGTTTGCCATCCTCATGCTGATCGGGATCAAGGAATCGGCCATCGTCTCGACCATCATGTTTTTCACGCACATCATTACGCTGACTATCCTGTGCGTGGCCAGTATCATCTACACCATCAAGAACCCCGACATTATCACGAGCAACTTTCACAACGTCACGTACCCCGAAGTCAACTACATGGGCACGACGTTGAAGGGTGACATTTGGACGGCTCTCTTCTTTGGTTTTAGTGCGGCCATGTTGGGTGTGACTGGCTTTGAAACATCGTCCAACTTTATCGAAGAGCAACAACCAGGTGTGTTTGGCAAGACCATGCGCAACATGTGGGCCATCACGTCTCTGTTCAACATCTCGATTGCCGTGCTCACGTTTGGCGTGCTCAAAATGGAGGGTGACGATGGCATCATCAAGAACAGCAACTACGTCTTGGCCCAAATGGGCTTGGTCGCGTGTGGCAAGTGGGCTCAAACGTTGGTTGTGCTGGATGCGTTCTTTGTCTTGTGTGGCGCTGTCTTGACCTCCTTCGTTGGCATCAATGGGTTGGTGCGTCGGTTGGCCTCGGATCGTGTCATGCCTCAGTTTTTGATCCAAAAGAACAAGTTGCGCGGCACGTGCCACTGGATCATCATATCGTTCTTCCTCATCGCGTCCAGCTTGGTCATCATCTTGGACGCCGACCAAACCCAAATGGCTGGTGTGTACACGTATTCGTTCATGTCGATGATGTTCCTCTTCGCCACGGGCTGCATCCTGCTCAAGTTGAAGCGTCAAGACATTCCGCGCCAAGTCCATGCCCCGTGGTGGTGCATCATCTTTGGCATGACGTTGGTCTTCATTGGGTTCTTGGGCAACTTGTTGGGCAACCCCAAGACCCTCATGTATTTTGTCTCGTACTTTATCTTTGTGCTCCTCGTGGTCTTTGGCATGTTGGAACGCGTCTTCCTCCTCCGAGTCTTGGTTGTTGTCACAAACCTCCTCTTCAAGGACAAGGCTCACCGTTTGCCCGCCGAACAAGTCCTCATTGATAATGATGAGTTGTCCAAGACCAACGTCCAAGCTAGCCCAGCCCTCGAGCAAGAAACGTCCAAAGTGTCCGCTCTTGTGCGCAACATCAAGGCCATCAAGAACGCGCCCGTTGTCTTCTTCATCAAGCGTGCTGATCTGGTCACGCTCAACAAGGCCATCTTGTACGTTCGCGCCAACGAATCGACGCACATCTTGCGCTTTGTCCATGTCTACCCGGAACAGACCGTCGAAGCTTTGGAGACTGTCGAGCAACTCAAGGAAATGATTGCCATGTACGATCGCGTGTACCCGAAGCTCCAATTGGACTTTTACTCGATCGTGGGTGAGTTTGACCCCGTCACGGTCGAATGGATCTCCCAAACGTACGGAATCTCAACCAACAGCATGTTCCT
>VJMH01004110.1:2532-13029 GCA_009835185.1 Aphanomyces stellatus
TCCCACCCACACCGCAGGAACCATGTAAAATGGGAGATGGGATTCCACCGTTTGTTGCAACATTGGGATGCTTATGTCGGCAGGTGTAAAGTATCCCACAAGATGAGTCTTGTCTTTTACAATGGCGGCGGCGGAAATAACACCAGGGTGGAGCAGCATTGCTTCTGCCACTTCGTCAAGTTCAATGCGGTAGCCTTTCAATTTGACTTGGCTGTCTTGGCGACCCAAGATTTCGAAATTTCCATTCGGCAGCATTCGGCCAAGGTCACCAGTGCGGTACATGAGCCCACCGTTTTGAACAAATGGATCCGTAAGAAAAGACTTGGCGGATTGCTCAGGGAGGTTGATGTAACCAGGGGATACGCAAACGCCGGCGAGATACATTTCACCCACCACGCCAATAGGAACTGGCCGCTTGTTTGTTCCCAGGACGTAGCTGCGGACGTTTTCGATGACAGTTCCGACTGTGACAGAAGAATTCAAGTCCAAGGCAGCAGAATGTGTGAAAATTGCACACTCAGCTGGGCCATAAACATTAACAAAGCAGACGTACGGGCACCAAGTATCCTTGAGACTGGTGGGTAAGACTTCGCCAATGACAGAAACATATTTCAAAGATGGATACAAAATTGGATCGCCAAGTATGGAAAGGCCTGTGGGGGTGCACATCAAAACATCAACAGTCGCAAGGTCACGCATGACGTCGTCCGATCGAAACACAACGGTAGCACCGCAAGACAAGCTCTTCCAAATTTCCCACTGGCAGGCGTCAAACCCAATGGCCATAAACTGCATCACCCTCGTATTTTCAGAAAACTCGACACCCGCTGCCACATGCCGAATTGCGTTTGCAGCGCCAATGTGCAAAACAGGCACACCTTTTGGTTTCCCGGTCGATCCAGATGTGTACACAATAAAGGCTTCGTCGTATCTTGAGGCTCTTTGATTCTCAGCAGGCTCAAATGTTGCTGCAAAATCAGCCCCCATCTCTGCGGAAATGATCAAAATTGGAATGTCCGAATTCATTTTCTGAATATGCTCCTTGTGCTTGGTCGTCGTAATCACAACCGAGGCGCTCGCATCCGACACAATAAACGCAAGGCGAGGTGCTGGATACGACGCATCCAGTGGCATGGTGGCAGCCCCAGCTTTGAGAGCTGCCAACAAACCAATGGGGAATTCCAAACACCGCTCCATGATCACAGCCACGCGAGAGCCCACGCCCACACCCAGGTTTGTCAAATCACAAGCCAATGCGTTCGCACGAGCATTAAGTTGACCATACGACAACCATTCGCCCATAAATTCGATCGCCCGGAGGTGGGGGCTCGACTTCGCCCGGGCTTCGAAGGCCAGGTGCAGCAGTTCAAATGGTAGAGGGACAAGCGGCCCATAGCAAAATGATTCCATGAGGTTACGCTCGGGGGCGCATGGTCCATCGAACGAGTCGATCGTGTCTTCAATGCATTGTAAGCTAGCCAATTTGGACGCTACGGCCAAGTATCGCTCGCTCAAGAAAGTCATGATATCTCTGTCCATTTCAACTCGGTTGAACAAAATTGCAACGTGGTATTGGCCTTCGCAGTCGCGGTGGATCGTAAGGGCGAGATGAGGACCTTCGCGGGATGCCACTTGCAGATTCGCCTTGTCAACAGCTCTGTCAAATAAAAACAACGTGTCGAGCGAAGACACGTTCTGTTTCGTCCATTCCTGTACGTCGGCAAGATAGCTCCAGTGTACAGCCATATCCCGAGCGTTGGAGTGTACATTTGCAATCAAATTCGATGTCATGGTGCCGGACGGCACGCGGACCAAGAAGGGCAATGTTCGGAGATCAGGCGACCTAGAGAAGCATTAAAGTATGCACGTCATTCACGGAACATACGAGTTGTCTGAAAGTTGCTCCGGGAGGACCGTCCCAAAAAGGACCGTGTCGCTTTGGGTGTATTGTTTCAGAACAACCGCCCACGCGGCTTGAAAAATGGCGCTGGGGGGCACACCGAGCTGCTGGCATACATCGTCGAGTTGACTCAATTGAACCACGTGGTTAACACTCCCAACAGGATCGACGAGAGTGGCTTTCGTGGGTTTGGACAGAGACAGACGGTTTGTTTCGTGGATGTCTCGTAGTATTTCGCGCCAGAAGTGCGACGGACGGTCTTCCACTTGTTTGATGACTTCAAAGCTTCCGTTAGGTCGCATGCGTCCCAGTTCACCTGTCCGAAACATGCGCTGGACGCCGCTGCCAGCAAACGGATCCAAAAGAAAGCGATTGTTGTCCTCTCCATTCAAATACCCTCGATGGGCCACGCAAAGCCCACCCACGTACAGCTCCCCAACGTCCCCCCGAGACACGGGTTGTCGTTGTCGGTCCAACACATATTGGTTAACGTTCGCAAGGGGCTTGGTCGAAGATTCCGTGTACGGAGTTGAAAAGGCGCATTCAGGTGGACCACGGAGCAACGATACAAGACGGACAGGAGGCCACCCTGCCTTTGACATCTCCAAGTGGCCACCTGTCATCGAGATAACCTTCAAATTTGGACAGTTGGCGGCCATCGCCGTCACGTCGTCGGCGTCACCACACACAAACACATGGACATTTGGTAGATGGCGGTTGACGCTGCCAAGCACGATCGTCGCACCATTCAAAAGCGAGAGCCAAACGTGCATCATAAAGCCACCCGAGTCCACCGAGGGCAAAAGCACGCGCGAACCGTCTTGAATTCCAACTTCGGCCGCACCGTGTACGGCTACATTCATGGCGGCTTGGTGCGACACACCAACAGCCAAATGGGCCTCGCCGCGTACAATCCACGCGTCGTCCGCAGACGTTGCCGCCTGGAACGGCGCTTCGAAAGTCGCCGGCGCCGCCGCCAATTCCACGCAATCGAGGTAGAGCGTCGGTTTGTTGAGATAGCGCAAGCAGTCGCGGTGGGCATCGGTCGAGACGACTACGTTTGTCGACAACAAGAGGTTGTCGGCCTCCGACGTCGCATGGACGGGTACAAAGGCAGCACCAATCTTGAGCGCCGCCAGCATTCCGACGGCGAATTCAAACCCAGGATCCATCAAGACGGCCACTCGCGCCATCGGGGTCACCCCCATCCCGGTCAACTTGTTCGCGGCTGTGTTGGCGAGGGCGTCAAGCTGGCCGAACGAAAGCCATTGGTGGTCGCTCTCCATGGCAATGCGGTCGGGGTGCAGGAGCGCGCGCGCTTCGAACGCTTGGTGCAACAGACCGTCTTGCGACAACGGCGCGGCGGGTCCAAATACGAGCGAGAGGTTATCGGTTGGCGTGGTCGTCGTCATTCGTGTCGCCATGGGGCGTCGTCGATCAAATTGAAAAGTAAGAGTTGCCCATCGGTCCGCATCTGTTCGGCAACAAGATCCTGCTGCGTTTGTGGGGCGACCGCCAATCGAAAACCGATTGCTGCGGTCGGAGCTGCTGAGGTTGTTGCACTGAAAAAGGGTTGGGGGACTAGAAAAACACAAGGTAGTTTTATTCATTACGATTTTTTCAGCCAATGGGCGCAATTTGTGCTCCTGATTTGATTTGGACGGGAAATCTCCACGTCCTTTGTGCAAACGTAGTTTTTATCCGGGCCAATTTTGATTGGATTGACCTCATTTAAGAACAAATCATTTTGCCCAATCAACCGTGACCATTATTTTCTGTCATTTCATTCCGCTCTTCCAGCAAGTGGAGTGCACTGCTTCCTGCTGCCCAAGAGAAGTCACCACTGCGCAAATCAAACTCACTCGAGGCGGCCTTGACTCATGGAGAGTTCGCTGTCGTTAGAAATAGAAGCAGACCATCTCTTGGTCGAGGGGACTCGTGGAACCGCCCAATTCGCCTGGCGTGAGGTCGACGGCGCTCATGCGGAGGACTGTGTCGATCACATTCACGTCATAGTCGCCTTCGTCGACGACGTCAACCGCCATCAAGGTGGAGTTTGTCGACGACTGCTTGAGGTGGCGGTGGCGCTGGCAGTAGCCCCCGACGCGTGCAAACGACGCGCATTGCTCCTGAGCACACAACCGGCCGCCGCCGTGGGCGACGCAGATGCCTTTGACGCGCCCGATGCGGCCGCAACCAGCCACACGGCACTGGCGCTTCGCACCACCCACGGCATGGCGAGCGCAAAAGTCGCCGATGCGGACGTTGCCGCGGCAGCCGGGCTTGGCGCACGCTTTCTTGCCGCCGTGCCGGACGCAGCGACCTCGGGCGTAGACCTGGTTGCTGCACTCTGGCTCGCTGCATTTGTCTCGCGTGCGGTGGAAGGCGCATTTGACGGAGTCTACCATCGGCTGATGGGGGCAGCCGTTGAAGATGCACGTGTCGGCCATGGGAAAAGAAATGGGCGATGGGGCGACCCCAACCGTGTGCCATACGACCCAAGTGACGTTGAACCCTCGAACGCAGCAGTTCCAACGGCAAGACCAGTATTAGTAAACTTGCAAGTGTGAACTACAGTGTAGGATTCGCGCTTGAATTGCCTTCACTTGTTTTACGTCCCATGGAAACCCAAGACGAAGTTTGGGGGGTGGGCGGTTTGGCCTTGTTCACACTTGTTGGCAGATACCACCGGCTGATGAATTCGACATTCAATCGACGACGCGAAGCCATGATAGTTCTGGGACGACCACCAGGATGTCGCGAGACACAAAAGCGTGCTGCAACTCGAGGGTGCAACAAGTCGCCAGTGTTCAACGAGAAAGCGTGGGTCGTATCCCCCCAAGCACTGCGACCTCTGCAAGTCGACCCTCAGTGGCTGGGCCACCAAGCCCAAGTTGTGTCCTCGTCGTGGGACACAGAGTATACTGCAGTATGGATACAAGTCAGTTTCTCTTGTCTTGTTGATTGTCGTGGCTTGAGCTTCGAACGCGTGGTGCAAGAGCTCATGGGAAAGAGGAGTCACTGAGCCATAGCTCAACGAGTCCATCGGAGGGGCCATTGTCATCGTCATTGGGTGTCGATCAAATTGAAAAGTGAGAACGTCGAGGTGTCTTGAAGGATCTCACCTCCTTAAAGAGTTCTTTTTGGGCTCGTTAAGCTAATACAATTCACAAATGACGAAGTCAGGGGTGAAAACTGGATGTCAATTGTCAAGTGTATTTCCTCAATTTCATTGGACAAAATTTTCATACATTCGCCTTCTTATTGGCTGAAATAGTGCAACCTTAAAAACAAGCTCCGATCGCATGACGAGCCCACGACAAGCCCACGGCGAGTTCAATGTACACCCTCTAGAAATAGTGTATGAAATTGGAAATCGCGATCTGAATTGCTTCGAAGTGGGTTGCAAACTCAGCGCATCCTCAAACCATCAATACGAAAAAATAAGTCAACCATGACAAAACTTCGCTGAATCAACACTTACGTGTTCAGGGGCATTGATTAGCAGGCTCGAATACAAGTGCACCATCCTGCCAATGCGGACCAGTGCAGCAGCGTCATATCCGGACAGGCTCCGTGTCCCACTTCAAGTCGACCTTGTTGCCACCAGCACCCGCCTGAAAGTGGGCCAGCTTGTAACACTGGGTGGTGCCAGCAGGCAAGTGAAAGAACAGAACTGAACCAGGGAACATATGTTACGGAGGTCCTGCGCTTCTGCTGATGTTGTGCGACCGGTTCAAAGACTCACGAAACCGCGGATGTATCGTCGATCGGTGCCATGACAAGCTACCGAAGGATAAATCTCACGACCGTCCATCTTCCCATTAAAAGTCTCAAGACCGTCCAAATCCCACTGTGCAAAAATATTTCAATTCGGCGACTGTCCATCGACTTTTGATTGGATGAAATAGGATCCTCAATGGGCCAATGATTCACTGGCAGTGTGCAAACGACGCACACCAACACACATTGCACAGCCAAGGCTATATCCGCCACGGCCATCACGACTAACAACGCGCACTACCCGCGGACCCAACAAGCAACAAATCCAAAATGTTAGCCAACCGAGTCCAGCAAAGCCGACGCAACTTCAATCAACTTACATTCTAAAGTGAGCATCAAACTCCACGAGATCTGCATCGGTTCTCGGCTGCATGAACATTCGATAGGGTGTACATCCTGTCGAATGCTCACACAGCCGAGCCATTGAGAGCACCGATGCAGATCTCGTGGGATTTTGCAGTCAGATACTTCCAGCATGGTTAGTCTGAGCGGTGCATGGCAACGGAAACTCGTTAACAGGTTGTCAAAGTCAACAAATGAGTGTGGCGCCGATTCAGACGGCAGTGACATCATTCATGTCACTCCAACGATCTCAGTGGGCAATATATTGTCCCCCTTGCCGGCATTTTGATGGCACCGCCCCCGTGTACAACGTCAAGGCAGCAACAGCAACTTTGGTGCCTTGTCAATGGGCAACCGCCAACATGACGACCTCAACTGTCATCAGCAATTTCTGCTGCTTCTGTTGCCCTCGGCCCTCGATCTTGATAGGGCACCGCCATCGCCGCCGTTGGCCTCGAGGTTTTACATGGGGACGGTCACCACAATGGACGAAACAAGGAGTACAATTAAAGAATCATCGAAGGCAGATTGAAGGGCCATGAGAATGAACGTTCACGTGCACCACTTCGAGGAGGCAACGGCGCTGCCCCGTGAAGGTCGTGGGCCAACACCAACAGGACCACTTCGACAAACAAGGACAGAACTTGCTGTTGAACATTGAAGCAGTTCTGTTGTTGTTGACTGGCTCCCAACCTTGACTGGGCAGCGCCGTTGTCACTGTTGTACTCGGAGCGCCGCACGTGAGCGGTCCCATTGTGTTCATTCGATGACAAGTTCTATTGTACTCCTGCTGTGGTCATTGGGGTGACCGTCACCACGTACAACCTCGAGGTCAACGATGACGATGGCGCTAACCATTTAAGGTTGAGAGCATACACAAACAGAACCACTTTGACAAACTAGAACAGAATATGATACTCACACTGAAGTAGTCCTGTTGCTGTTGGACCCCGACCTTGACTGGGCTGCGCCGCCCATGGCATCGGGGTTGTACAAGATTTGCATCTGAATTTACGACGGAGCAACGAATCGGATTCGGACAAGGGGGGCGTGACTGTAGCCATCAAGACTTAACTGATATACGTTTGAATAATTACCCTCAATTGAGAATGTACCATCTTTTCGAAGTGCATGATCGGGTTCTTCTACACTGCCATGCATCAATTGATTGACACCGCTGGGAATCGAACCCATGTCCTCCTGCTATGTAAGCAGGCGCGCTACCACTGCGCCACGGCAACATTTTTCCTGCAGAGTATTTTTAGCGCCCGTGATGAACAGTGGACGAGCACGTGTGGCGTGGGTGGTGTGATGGGCGATTGCGCGGGGCAAGGAAGTGACAGTGCCAAGAAGAAACTCGCAAGTCTCGACTTTAGCACGTGGTGAGATTGTGCGGCACGCGAGCGACGCCGGGGAGGAATGCCAACGTTGTGGCACGGAGGACTGCGCGGCACACTTGGCGTTCGTGGGCCTGCCTGTAAAGTAGCATGAGAAACATCTTGCCCTGTTGCGTCCGACCACGAGAATGTGTTGCGACGAGAATGTGTTGCCGACGACAACGACGTAAGTGGTTCCGACGACTACGGCAACAAGCACAACGGTACCAAATAAAATGGTGACGACGAATCCTGTGTCTGTGGAAGCTGGAGAGGCTGTTGGGTCGGCGGGTAACGTTAGTGCGCATTGTGAGTCGTGACGGCCGTGGCGGTGAATTGAGTTATACTATACTGTTTTTATGTACACCCGTCCTAGGGCCGTATACAAGTACCAAGTTGTGGAACCGCTACGCCTATTTTGACGCACCAGCTGGATCTGGACCCAGGAAAAACTCCGCGGGGACAGGGGGTCGAACCGGCGACCTTCAAGACGACAATCGGATGCTTTACCAACTGAGCTATTTCCCCCCCAACAGGGGGTCGAACAGGCGACCTTCAAGACGACAATCGGATGCTTTACCAACTGAGCTATTTCCCCCCCACTGACGGCGTGGCGGATGTCGCCTTGGTTGGTGAGCAGAACCGGCGACCTTCAAGACGACAATCGGATGCTTTACCAACTGAGCTATTTCCCCCCCACTGACGGCGTGGCGGATGTCGCCTTGGTTGGTGAGCAGAACCGGCGACCTTCAAGACGACAATCGGATGCTTTACCAACTGAGCTATTTCCCCCCCACTGACGGCGTGGCGGATGTCGCCTTGGTTGGTGAGCAGAACCGGCGACCTTCAAGACGACAATCGGATGCTTTACCAACTGAGCTATTTCCCCCCCACTGACGGCGTGGCGGATGTCGCCTTGGTTGGTGAGCAGAAAATACCGTTGGGTGGTCGTGTGGGCGTCGGTGTACACTGTCAGTGAATTATTGGCCCATTAAGTAGCCTATTTCATCCAATCAAAGTCGATGGACGGTCGCCGAAAATTTTTTTATTTGCACAGTGGCATTTGGACGGTCTTGAGACTTTTGATGGGAAGATGGACGGTCCTGAGATTTACCCAGCTACCGTATCGGCAGTTGTAGAAACTCGTTCCTCGAACAAACTTGTGTTTATGCGCCAGAATTGGCGTCCCTCGAGACTAAAAATGTTGGCAGCTGAAATGTTGGCAGCTGGTTGCTGAGTTTGTTGTGCATACTACGTAGTAATTCACCACCATGAAGCCGAGAATGTCCTACCGATGTAAACAATGACAATAAATCACTTGAATGTCCCTTCCTTGTATATCTACGTAAATCTCTCTTGTAACTTTACATCGAAAAACTCGACATTGACTCCCACTTACCAGTGCACACAGTTGCCTAATGTACTATGAACCCATGAAACAAGTTGGCAGCTGGTTGCTGAGTTTGTGAGTACAAAATTCATCCCCGTAGCCCACAACCCTCAGAAGTGAACAGCATATAAGCTGCTGCTTGAAATTTATGGGTTTGCGTGTGTCTGAAGCCATTGCTGTGATGTACCACATTCGCCTTGGCATTGGCATTTCCTGAACTTGGTCTCCACATCGACGTCGTTGCGGTCGGGTCAATGTGCTTAGTGACAGTATAATGCACAGGTATACGTACCTGCTAATCAATGCCCCTGAACATATAAGTGTTGATATAGCAAAATTTTGGTCGACGTGTATGGTTTTCAGAGGTTGTGCTGAGTTTGAAAAAAATTCTGCAGGGGCTTGCTGACAAACGAACTTCGAATCAATTCAGATCGAGATTGCAATTTTCATTTATTATTTTTAGAAATATTTGTGGAAATTTCTACTTTCTTGAAGTCAATACATTACAAAGAGAAGCGATGTATATAGCCAAGCAATTCCTCGCAAGAAGTTCATTTATTCATGAAATCCATCCAGTTCATTTGTCAATTATCTGGCCCCGATCCCTGCACAACCTCAGCACCCCATTTTCATCTGATTTTGTGGAATAGCCTTGTCGGACACCTCGACGTCCTCACTTTTCAATTTGATCAACGACACCCAATGACGATGACAATGGCCCCTCCGATGGACTCGTTGAGCTATGGCTCAGTGACTCCTCTTTCCCATGAGCTCTTGCACCACGCGTTTGAAGCTCAAGCTGAGTATCATCCAGACTCTTCTGCCGTTGAATTTGAAAACGACAATCTCACGTATGGCCAACTCAACTCGCAAGCCAACTCGGTGGCCGCTGCCCTTGCCGCATTGCAAGTTGGCGCTGGCATGCGTGTGGCTGTTATCATGGACCGCTCTTTGGAATTTCCAATCGGTTTGCTGGCGGCGCTCAAAGTTGGCGCGTCGATGATGCCAATCGACGCGACGTTTCCTGCTGCCCGATTGACCTTCATGCTTGCGGACGCCAACGTCGCCGCCGTCATTACGACCGAAGATTTCCGTGATCGCATTCAGGAATTAAAGTTGTCGATTCCTGTCCTTGTGATTCGATCGAGCGATTTGGCCAGCGCCCCCGTTGCCTTTGAGCCCTCCCCCCACCATGTCGCAATGCGCCACGACGAAGCTTTTGTCGTGTACACGTCAGGCTCGACGGGCAAGCCCAAGGGCGTTCCTGTCTTGCACGAAGGTGCGGTCAACGTGATAGTGCACAGCGCCACCGAAGCCAAGATTGAACGTGGCGTTCGCGTGATGCAATTCATGGCGATCGGGTTTGACGTGTGCCAGTGGGAAACCTGGAAGACCCTTTCGTTTGGCGCCACGCTTGTCTTCCGTACCGACAACTTCCAAGCGACGATGTTGACAGTGGACGTACTTGTGTGTACCCCCACGGGGTTGTCGCTCTTTGGCCATCCATCAAAATATCCCAATCTCAAGTGCGTTTGTGTTGCCGGCGAATGTGTACCCGAGCAACTCAAAGACTTGTGGGCGGAACATGCCATGTTTATGAATGTCTACGGGCCTTCCGAATGCTCCATCTCGTCCCATTTCGTTCGCTTGGAGAAACATTCGCCTGTGAGTGTCGGCGCTCCGTTACCGAATGTCAATGCGTATGT
>VJMH01004136.1:0-13448 GCA_009835185.1 Aphanomyces stellatus
ATCTACTACCTCGGCATGTGGAAGCCCGTCCGCCGTGGCGCCCACTACTTGGATGAATTCGAACCCAAGCTGCCCGACGAACAATGGCCCAAGGTTGATGTCTTTATTTGCCATTACTCTGAACCGGCTGAAGAAACCATCGACACGTTGGCTGCTTGCATGAACTTGCAATACCCCCCTCATTTGCTTCAAATCTACATCTTGGATGATGGGTACTGCAAGACCAAGTGGGCCAAGGGCAACCCCGTGCCTACGATCGAGTTGAACAAGGACATTTTGGAGAACGCTGGTGACTTGCGTCAAGAAATTGCCCAATTCATGTACGATCGTGTGTGCGACCCCAACGAAGACATGGAAGTGTACGCGTGGCGCAAGCTCCACTCGTCGGCCAACTTGCCCACTGCTTCGCGCCCTCGTGTCGTGAACCGTGCTGATTGTGCCGCTGGTTCGTTCCGTGACGACTACCGCTACAGTGGTTTGCCCCACGTGACGTTTATTGGTCGAGTCAAGCCTGCTACTCACTACTCCAAGGCCGGTAACATCAACAATGCGTGCTTCAATGAAGGTGCCAACGGTCGCTATGTCATCATTTTGGATAACGACATGCAGCCTCACCCCAAGTTCATCCTCGCCACCCTTCCTTTCTTCTTTGACTCGGACGACCGTGACAGCAAGAACAAGTTTGCGTGCTGCACCCCTGGTTGCCAGAACGTTGCTCGCATGTGTTGTTCGTCGTGCAAGCTTGCCGGTGTCCCCGAAGACCAAATCTCTTATTGCTCGAAGCAATGTTTCGAAAGCGCTATGCACACCGCCAGTGCGCTCCATCGCCGCCAAGCCAACGGCACAGTGTCCGATACATCCACCAACAAGAAGGACTTGCGTTGTGTCTCGTGCAACTCGAAGGTCGACAGCAACGGCGTGTGCAAGCAATGCCGTAAGGCGCACCACGCGGAAGACTTGGACCAAGTGGCTGACCTCAAACACTACTCGGATGAAGTGCGCGACAACGCCGTTGCGTTTGTTCAAACTCCCCAATATTTCCGTGACTGCGTTCAATTCCAAATTGGTGATCCCTTGGGCCATCGCAATGCTACCTTTTACGATGCTATCCAAACGGGTCAAGATGGTTACGATTGTGCCACGTTTGCTGGTACCAATGCCATTTTCCGCCGCGAAGCTTTGGACTCGATTGGTGGCATCCAGTATGGCAGTTTGACGGAAGATCGTTACACTGGTCAACAACTGTGTGCGATGGGCTGGAAAGCTTTGTATTTCCGCAAGGATTTCGAAGGTGAAGCTTCGGAACGCATTCGTTTGGCTGAAGGTTTGATCCCTGAAAATGTCGCTTCGTCTTTGGCGCAACGCAAGCGCTGGGCGAAGGGTAACTTCCAAATCATGCTCATGAACAAGAAGAAGAACCACTTTGACCCCGAATGGAAGAAACCTGTTGTGAACACTCCCGCCAACAAGTTGGCGAACGGGTTCATGCGCAAGATTTTCTACATCAACTCGACCATCTACCCCCTCCACTCGATCAACACCATTTTCTTCTACTACATGACCTTGTACTTCTTGTACACTGGTTACGCCCCTATTTACACGGCTGGCTTGCGTCTGCTCTACGCGGTGGTTCCCAAGCTTTTGATCCAAGGCATGCTCTCGGCTTTGTCGAACCGCAGTGTTGAAAACAACGACGTCGTTCGTTCGCAAGAAGCCTATTTCGTGTATGCGTTCACCCATACGGCGGCTGTGTTTGAAGCGCTCTGGTGGAAGATCGCGGGCAAGGAACCCAAGCGATCTGTGAAGGGAAGCTCTTCGCGCGGCTCGCTCTCGGAACTACCCAACGTTGTTGTTTTCTTTGGCTTGGTCATTGGTTGCATCTGGGCGTTGATTCGCTTCTTCTCGTCCTACAACTCGCTCCAAACGTCGCACGGTGCCTCGATGCTCGCGGCGGCTTTGATGGTGGGTTTGTTTATCGCGACTAAGTTGGGTCCCTCTGTCCGCATGAGCATCCAAGAATATTTTGGCTGGTCGTACCAGAGTTTGATGGACCAAGGTAACTTGATTGGCCAGTCCATGATTGCCTTTGGCCTCATCTTCATCACGCTCTGGGTGTATGTTGAAAAGCCGACGTCCAACCCGTACTAAGAATGATGAGCTCAATCTCAATTGTTCTGCAAGTAGATTCAATAATCTTTAATTCATGCATGCACTTTTTCGCTTTGTCGTCGGCTTCCTTGGCGTCCACAATTTGTTGCCCGAGCAATGGGATGTCGAATTTGCTTGACGAAATTGGGCGGCCAATCGATCCGGATAAAAATGGTCCTCCGGATGACTGCTGGACTTCACCATGGGCTCACCGCACCCTCTGTATGAAGCGAACGAAACGCTCCAAGGCCGGGCCGTCGTTGTCTCCCTTCACTCGCTTGTCTTCGTGCGCGGAGCGCTCTTCAGCATTGATCCAGAGAGCGGAAACGTGATTCTCTTTCAGTGCGATGACGACACTCCCACGGACAAGGTCCGAACCCAAACTGTGATGGCACATGCGATTGCATCAATCGAAGTCGACGAAGAAGGCATGGACATCGCCACACTCAGGCGCCGCCTCGACCAAACAGGAGCTGGCAAGGCCAACACATTGACACCAGACACAGTGCAGCGTTTTTTGCACGAGGTATGTTGATGTCGTGGGGAATTTTTATGAGCCTGACCATGCCTTGAACATGTAGCGATGCATTGATTCACGCGTGGACGCCGCGACGCAAAACTTGATCGTCTTTGGCGGCGCCGCCACCATCACACCGCCCTACGACGAATACTCGGTGTGTGCAAGGAACGACTTGGTTCTCCAGCGCCTCGCGACTCTTCTCCGCCAATTCGAATAAGAAAAAAACTTGCGTGAGCCAGTGGTGTTCTGCATATCAACCCACTTTTCTGGGTGTCACACGAGTTGTCGGCACGACAGCAAGCAATTGGGTGCCAAATTCACATTGTGCCACATCGTCAAACTCCTCATGCCACAAGGAAATTGATTCCATCATGCAGCAGCACCGCGCATGGAGAAGTAAGGTTCATGCTGTGCCTGTGGACCAAGTGTGCCGCCGCGCTGCGCGAAACCAGAGAAATTTTGCATTGGGGAAATTCAGAATTTTTCAACGGCCAGAAATTCACTTGGATTGAATATACTTGAGCAGTTTTGGCGCGGATTGGTCGTATCTTTCGTCAATGACAGCTGGCGGGAATTCAAATCATTTAAAATTACCACTTGACGTTTGTATCGTGCGTTTTTTATGACGGCCCGAAAATAGCTACTCGTATTATTTTTCTTATAGCATATTCTAATAGAGAACCTAGGATATTATTTTAGACTAGCCACTGGATGAGATAGATATTCAGAAGATTTGACATGGGAGTTTTGATCGTCGTGTGACACCGACATCAGCAGAACAATGCACGCCGCGTTTGCGTCCCATGCGCTGTCGGAAGTCGAGTGCAAGCGCATTCTCGCGACTGGCGAGATGCGCGGAGTGCCGCGTGAAGAACTGAAGAAGGATTACATGATGACATCGATCGATGACTTTTGCGGGCCGGGACTCTGGGTCCTCCGCAAGCGAGACGAACCCATCACCATCCATGAGCGTCCGGAACAGCGACGGACGTCGTGGTTCTCTTCCTTGCTTACAACCACGTATTCGTCAACGACATCGACGCTTACCCATACGAATGAAACTACAACACAGGACGGCGTTGCATGCTCCGTCCAGCACGGCACTGGAAACGTGTTTATGACCTCGCAGCCTCGCCACATGACACTCGACGACGACAGCGACGACGACGACGACAACGACTTTGACGATATGGACATCGATGATCGATTCGATGACGACGCATCGATGACCACGCCCGCCAAATCGAGCATGGCGCGGCTGGAAACGACCCACATCGAGATGATCAACTCGGAGAGCAGCTTTCAATCGCCCGTCGCGACTATCTCCATCGGCAAAGTCCAGGACGTTCAATACTCGCCGCAAGTGACGACGCCGGCTGCTGCCATGCCGAATGGGCTGCTCACGCGTCTACGCGTCCACCTCCCTTCGAACGACGTGACGCCTCTCGCAAAGACCGCGTCGGTTCCCGAGTTTGGCATCTCGCCCATCCTTGGCGACAACAAGAAGAAAGCCGTGCTGATCAAGAAGCGTCAATTTGACGACGTGACCCCAGAGAAGCTGCCGCTCGTGGTTCCCCCCAGCATCCCCGAAGGCAACGAGCTGAGCCCCGAAATGGACAACGAGCTGGACATTGTCATGCGCCATGAAGTCGAGCCCGCGCGCCGTCGGTCCTGGCCGTCGCCGGATTTTTTCAAGCGCTCCAAGCCGACGGAAGAGTCGCCCGCGGCTGTGGCGTCGCCCTCGTCGCTCGAGGAATTGCTCAACCTCCCCCCTGACACATCATCGTTGTGGGCGCGCTTGAAGTCCATCCGTATGCCCGACCTCTTGGCCGAAGGCCTCTCGTTCCACGGGAGTGGCGGCGCCAACGACGACGACGAAGACGATGAAAATCATGGCGACGACGACCTCTGTTGTGGCTTTGACCTCATGAACGTCGACGGCGGCGCCACGATGGACGACGACCCGCATCCCCTCACCCTTGAATTCTCGCTCACGCACATGACGCCCTGTGACCACGAGTCGCACCCCGCGGCGTCCTTGCCGACAAAGCCGGCGTCGCCGCCGCGCCGCGTGACCCGCAGCCAACGCAGGAGCAAGCGCCTGGCCAAGGGTGTCTCCTTGTCCAATTTGACCTGCTGTGAACTCGAGCATCACGAGTGGGGCCGCTTCTCGACCTGCGGGCGCATGCATGGCCGCTGGACACCGCCCAAGGAAGCGCCGTCCAATTAAACGCATCAACGGCAATGCCCTCGACACGCGCTTCCCAAAACAAGATGTATGTAAAATTGACCAACGCGCGGACCCCCGCAACTTTCCCCTCGCCCCCCATGAAGGTGACCACGATGCCCCAAACTTTATTGACGATGGACGATGATGCGTCCACGGGTATAACATATTTAGATGGAATATATATAAGGGATATGCTACCGCCTCATGTTGGTGGTTGATCTGTGCCCATGTTTTCAGTGGCGCAGTCGATGGCTCCCCTGGCCGGAAAGGCCAAGTTGAAGCCAAGGCGATGATTTTATTTTTATTTTTCAGCCGCAGAAATGGCGGTATCCGGATGAGGATGCAAACGGAACCAATTTTTTCACAAGCATCCGACATTTTGATCGCAAGCGATGTCGTTCTTTGACACCAAGGTGAAGAAGCCGATCGTGGACCTGCTCTCGTCGGGCGGTAGGAGGAAGCAACATGCACATGACATAACACTGCTGCATAGTCTCTCCCCATGCACTCGCGCTGTCCATGTCCTTTGGGATCACATGCGGTAACGAGACCAATACACAATGGCAAGTGATGATCGTGTAGGCGTGTTCCCCATCCCCGGTCTCACGACGTTACCTGTCATGGCCATGGTTTTCCTGCTTGGTTTGAACCCCGTGGCTGCGATGCTGACCAACTACCTCGTCACGCCGTTGAACATTGCGTCCGTGCCAGTCTTTGTGTACGTCCACGTCGACGTGCATGTCGTCATGATAAAACCACCAGGGCATATGGAAACCAATTCTTTGGCAGCAGCGCCGAAGAGTTTTCAGTCAACGCGCTTTTCTCGGTGCGTCGCTCGCTCTCATCATCTTATGCTCGTGTTGATTTAGGGACTCAAAGAAGACATGTTGGGCACGTTGTCCCAGTTTCGCTTCATCCTGCTCAATGCGATCTATATGTGGGTCGCCTTCCTCCTCGTGGCCACGCCTCTATGCTACCTCGTCCTCTATCCTATCCTCTCCATCAGCATGGGCAAGAAGACGACCGCCGCGAAGAAGACCAACTAAACACGAGTCAATCCATCGCGAGTCTCTCGTCCGATCCATGCTCAATATTGACAGTGTGAATTCCAGTCATGGCTTCATCTTCTTGTTGGCCCCTTCTTCCCTCCGCCAAAACTTGCACGCCACACACCATGTTTACACTTAGACGGATGCTTTCCCATTGTCGGCTGACGTCGTGTCCACGGGCACATACTTGATGGCGGCTTTGTCCTGCGGCCGTTGGAAGAGCGTGTCCATCTCTTCGAGCGCAACGCCTTTGGTTTCCGGCAGCGCGTGCCACAAGTAGACGAGCCCACAGCATGCGACGGCGCTGTAGATCCAAAACGTCGCGTACGTCGACGTGGCGTCGATGAGACTGAGAAACGTGAGCGAGACGATGAGATTGGAGACCCAATTCACGGCCGTCGCGATGGAAATGGCGGCGCTGCGCACGGGCAGCGGGTAGATTTCCGAGTTGATGGTCCATGGCATGGGGCCCATGCCCGTGGCAAAGCAGGCCAAGTAGAGGAAGAGCGCGGCGAGGATGACAAAGCCGGGCGTGCGGCTCGTGTTGGGGCACGCGTCAAACGCCCACGCGCCGCATGCGGCATGGGCAGGGCCAGCCGCCGACCCGGGGTAGCACACGCCCGTGCGGCTCGACGTGGGGCAATAGCCGCACGCGGCATTGGCGACGCAGTCAAAGCACGTGGTCGCGTGCGCGCACTCGTCGATGCCGTGGGCCGACGGGGACTGCATTTCGGCTTCGTAAAAGCCGCCGCCGAGGAGAACGAGCATCGCGACGACGCCGACCAAGCTGCCCAGCGTGAGGCCGCGGCGCCCCGTGCTACACACACAATCCGACGACGCGTGACGACGACGACACGCACGAGGATCACGTCTACCGGTCGACGAGGTACACCCCGAGAAACGTAAACAAAAAATTGCTAAAGGCCACGACCGCGCCCAGCCAAATGGCCGTGTGGTTGTCGGTAAAGCCCGCCATGTGGATGATCGAAACGCCGTAGTACATGACGGTGTTGATGCCACAAAATTGTTGCAGCATCTACGGACGAACAAACGACCCTCGAGACGGCGGACGAAAGAAAGAGTACCTGCAAGACGCAGCCGAGGAAGAGGGCGCGGCGGACAGACGGCGACGCGACGACGGCCCAGAGAGACGACTTGGTATTGCCCTGGACGACTTCGTCTTGGATGGCCTTGAGCTCCCCGGCAAAGTCCTTTTCGCCGCGAATGGTGGCCAAGGCGGCAGCTGCGGCGTCGAGGTGGCCCTTCTGGACCAGCCACCGTGGACTTTCTAGGAATATTCATCCTCGATCAGATGCAAACGATGTTGTGTACGGCATACCTGGGAGGAAGAGAAAGCCGACGAATTGAAGCGCTGCGGGCACGGAAGCGAGGCCCAGCATGAGACGCCAGCCCGAGGGCGAGGCGCTCAAGAGCGCGGCAAACACCGTCGCGAAGAATTGACCGCCCGTGACCAGGAGCGTGTTCAAGGAAACCAAGGCACCGCGCTGCTCGGGCGGCGACACCTCGGCAATGTACAGCGGCACTAGAGACGACGATCGCATGAGATGAAGACGCGCTTCGAATTGCATGGCATTCATACCGGTCATCGACGAGAGGCCAAGCCCAACGCCAACACAGAGTCGGCCCAAGATGAGTTCGTGGACGGATCGAGAGAAGCCCATGCCGAGCGCCCCGAGGGTAAAGAGAAACGCAGAGCCAAGGATGACCTTCCGTCGACCCCACAGTTCGTTGGAGCAGCTTCCAAGGACAGCCCCGATGATCGCGCCAAACACAGTCGCCGAGACGACGAGCTCGCTCTCGAAGGATGTGAGATGGAATTCTTGCTGCAGGAATAGGAGCGCCCCAGATATGACACCAGTGTCGTAGCCAAAGAGAAAGCCACCGACTGTCGAGACAAGTGTGAGCAGTCTCAAGTTTCCTTGCATGCTGCCTCGGCGACTTCCGAGGTGCAAATGATCGATCCTGAAAATTGCAAGAGTCCATTCCATTGGCTAAAATGTTTTAGAAAATACTATCCAATCACATGCCTTAAATCCTGTAATTTCGAACAGAAAGAACCAATCACAGGGCACTATGAGGCAGATCGAAGATGGCCGTGGACAAGTTGCAGCAACAGCGCGACGCACTCGCGGCGGCGACGGCCCGCGAAGCCTCGATCAGATCGTCGCTCGATGAATATGCAACATTGAATGCGACGCAGCCCGAGGGAGAATCCGAGCGCGAGAAGCTGTGGAGCGCCACGCAGACGCTGCTTCAGTACAAGCAAGACGGCGGGATCGCGGCGCTGCGGCGGCAGACGGCCCAGGTGGGGTCGGCGATCGCGAGTGCAAACGACGTCGCCGAGAAGATGACACGTGACGTGCGCAAACTGGGGAAGATCCAGGAACGCTTGAAGGCGTGCGTGGAGCGGAGCGACGGCATGATGCGCGTGCGGCAGAGTCTGCAGCGCCTCAAGGCAAGCATGGCGGCGAAGGACTACAAGGAGGCAGCCGCGTGCCTCAAGGAACTCCGCGACATCGAAGCCATGCGCATTCCTTTGGACGTGAGTGACACGCTGCGCATGAACAACGCCGAGAGCGACATCCGGTATGCGATCGAGAGTCAAATGGAGACGGCGTTGCGCAACCGAGACGAAGCGGCCGTCCTCCGCGTCGGCGCGATCTTCGAGCCCATGCAATTTGCTGAAGAGGGAGTCCAAATGGTGCTCAAGTTCATCACGGCGCAGCTCGAGGAGAAGCTCGCGCACGGCGGCGGTGAGTCGTCGACTGCCGTCTGGAGCGTCCAAGAACTCACGGGCCAGTTGATCCAGGTCTGTCGACGTGCCATGGACGCGACCATATAGTCATTCTAGGTCTTCAACGCGGTCGCAAGCAGCACCCAGCGCTACGAAGCTCTCATGCTGCAGTCGTTTCAGTCGGTGCATGGGCCCGAACGCATGCTCCAGGCGCTTTATGCGCTGGGGACGCCCGCGGCCGTGCGTATTTTGACGGCCTATGGCAAGCAACGGGGTCTGGCCGACCTCTTGGCCAAGGCCAAAGCGTCGTCCAAGCCAGCTGTCGCATCCAGCAGCCAGGCCGCCGTTGCGCCGCCGTCGCCGTCGTCTGCCAAGGACGTTCCCGCCGAGCCCATGGACTTGAACCCGTTTCTGAACGAATTGGCGCTGCTCATGCAGCACTCGCAAACGTACGAGCGGTTCATGCGCGCCCGGGAAGCGCACTATGCGTCGTCGCCCGCGTCGGCGTCAACACCGACGTGGCTGCCCGCGTACAATGCCAGTGGCCTCAACCACGCCGTGCACGATTTGGCCGGCTACTATTGCTCGCTTGAAGAACAGTGCTTGGCGTCGGCGGCGCGCAAGGCGTTTGCGCTCGAGGAGATGCGCTCCGTCGTCGTCGTGGACGACCAGCTCATCCCCGTGTCGTCGGTCGTGGACGAGATCTTTTACGTCGCGCGCAACTCGGGGTGCCGTGCGCTCGCGACGGGCCACGTGGACAGCGCGTGCGGCGTGCTCAACGTGCTCGCGTCGCTCGTGCAGTCGACGCTGGGCGACGCGTTCAAGGCGCGCGTGGCGCAAAAGGAAGGCGGCGCGGCGTCGGCCCTCGGCCTCCTCACCACGACGCTCAACCCCAAGCAACTGCGCGACCAGATGCAGCAGCAACTCCACGCAACGCTCGGGAAAAAGGTGGCCGCGACGGCGACGCCGCCCACGTCCAACCCGCGGGTCGCGTCGAACACGGCGATGGTCGTGCTCGCGCCGCCCGTGACCATGAACAGCTTGGACACGAGTGTGCAGTACCTCGGTCAGCTCCAAACGACGTTTGAGAGCGAGATGATGGCAGCGTTTCCAGACCAGCCGCCGCGCCTCGCCGCGAGTCTTGTGGGTACGCCGACACATGTCCACCATAGAAAAAGCCAAACCAAACCACGTGTAGGACTCGAGGAAACGGCGAGTGAATTCAAAGCGCTGCTCATGACATGCCACGACAGTGTGTGCCAAGCCTTTGCGCCCAAACTCACGGCCACGTGCGCGCCGCTCTTCAAGAAAGTCTCGTACGAGCTCACGGACGCGCTCTTTACAGCCAACGAAGCCAACGACCCGTACGTCCACGCGCTCCTCCACAGCGTCAAGGCCTTCTTGGAACCGTACGACAAGCATCTCGCACGCGCCAACTTGGTCACGCTCGCCGAAGGCGTGGCCGACACGGTTGTCGACGTCGTCGAGGCGTTGGTCGTGACCAAGCAATTCAACCAACTCGGCGCGATGCAACTGGAAAAGGAAGTGCGTCTCCTCGGCGGGTACTTTGGCGACAAGTGCCAGCACAGCAAGCGCCACCACGAAACGTTTGCGTTCCTGCGGCAGGCCGTCATGGTACAGTACTGTCTGCATATGCCTGTGGATGTGACCCGTCGGCTGGCTAGGTCTTGAACGTCGACGCGCCCGACGACGTGCGTGAATTTGTCGGGCGTCCGTCCAAGGGCGTCGAATGGAAGCTCCCGACGCAGCGCGTGATCGATTTGCTCCATTTGCGTGTGGAGTTTAGCACCGCCACGGTCGTGGCTGTCAAGTTATAATCAAATGTACATAGCCTTAATGAAGCATGGTGGTGTGTGTGGCACACGGGAAGATGGAAACACGAGACTTGTGTGCATTTAGGAAATCAAAATCATCCACGCGATGAAGAGGTAAAACAAGAGGACGGGGTAGACCGTGAGCGCTTGGCGCTTGGGCGGCACGAGTTGCGACATAAAGACGACCGACGCTAGCATGGTTGATGAGAACACGCCGACGGACGAGAGCGCAAGTACCTCGCGTGGACCAAATGAACCCCACGGCGACAATCACGATGCGGACCGCGACATGGCCGAGCGACGCCAAGCGAAACACCGTGTTCACGAGAGTCGCAATCACGAGCGGGAAGACGCAGTAGCCCAAGACGCAAATGCTCTGGAAAAAGGAAATCGTGCTCCCGAGGAGTTGCGCGTTGACGGTCACGACCGCCGCGCCGGCCCAAACCACGACAAAGACGCCGGTGAACACCATGGCCGACTGGTTTGTCGGCGCCGTGATGCTCAACATGCTACGCCCGTGTGAGTCGCGGCGGCGATGGGATGCGACACGTACATGGAGAGAACCAAACACACGAGGAGGGGGCCCCAGAGGTCCCAGTCGCGCAGGGCTTGCAACGTCTGGTCGGACGTGTTCTTGGGCATGAGCACAACTTTCAACTTGGACCCGACGAGGCGAACGTCCCTCAGCTACAGCATCAATATGCTCATAACACCTCATGAAGGGGTAAACGTACGATGGTTTCCGACACGGGTTCATCCAACGTCGTTTCCTTCTTCTGGTAGATGCTGCCAGACACGTGCTCGATCGAGCTGTCTGCCATCGTCGTTCTTCTGTGCGCTAGCTCTTCGACTTGCCGAATGGAAGACGAACATCCGGATAACAGAACCTTCCATCCCTCGTATCCGGAAGAATACGATGCTGTCTTTTGATTGGCCATCGAAATATCGCTTGGGTCAGGGATAATTTGACTGCGATTGGTCTTATTTAGAACAGATTGGTTCTGATGAAAATACATACGAAAAATTCAACGAAATTTCAAATATTTCCAAAATATGAACTGAAATATTGAAAGATCAAAATTGATACTTCCAAAGTATCACAATAATTTAAATTCCCTTGAATGTGGTTCCAATCGAGGACACACACGCCGGCGCCGTCTCGATCGGCCCTTTGGTTGCTGTTTGTTCGATCAATGCCTTCGTGTCGCCATTGCCCCATTTCGACTACGTGGTGCGGTTCTTCCACGAAAATGTCGAACGATTGCTGCGAAACCGCCTTGAACGGTCACATGCTTGCAGGACGGCACACAGACGAACACAACCATGGGCGGGAAGGCTTCCAAGGAGAAGAAGATCGTCGTGGAGGAAGCGCTGTACCGAGAGTTCACATACGGTTTGGCCGCGTCCGACTGCGTCCAGCATTACATGCCGCCCAACTTGCCGATCCGGCCGATCCTGAACGCCGCCTACTTGGCCGACTGCAGTAAGACGTGGAAGTTGATCGTGACGGCCAACACCGACCGGATGCGGCAGTACGGCAAGTCGGGAATCGTCCTCTTCTACGACGAATTCTTCTTTCGACTCTTCCAGCGCGACTTTACGTTTGAAGACGTGTTCCCAGACATTGCTAAGCGGTCCGAAGTGCTCGTCAAGGCCATGACGTTCATGCTCAAGAGCAGCTCAGACGACCCCAAGCGCGTCGCGAACCGGTGCCACTTTCTTGGCCACCGCCACCGCACGTTCACGGGCGTGCGGCCGCACCACTTTGCCCAGTACACTAGCACGGTCATCGAAGTCATCATGTACTGGCTTGGCGAATATGCGAGCCCCGACGTCGGCGCCGCGTGGTCCAACGTCGTCGGCTTCTTCCTCATGCACCTCCTCGAGTCGTACTTGAGCGAGAAGGTCGACCCGTTTGAGAGCTACCAAAACGTCGTGATCGGCGCGATCGACGAAATCTCGGCGTCCCACGAAGGCGACGACGACGTCCAAACGGTTGAACAGTCGGCGTCCGTCCGCAACGAGTAGGAGATGAGTCGAACTAGTATATGCCAATTATTTCTTTCGCCTCGAGGCGGGTACGAGCGAGGTCCGATGCGGTGGCGCGGCGGCGGCGGATGCCGCTTCGCCTTCCTCGTCCAAAGACTTGACTGGCTCGTGAAAGAACGACGGGTTCTGGAGCTTGTAGGCTGCCGTGACGAGCGGCAGGAGCGGAATGTGCCGCACGCCAAAGTCAACCGACGCAATGGCAGCCTCGGTGGCAGCATCAAGCGCGCCGGGGATGCCGCGGAGGGCGTGGCCGACACGACCGAGGAGAGCGAACCCAGCAGCGAGCGCGCGCACCTGGCTGCGACTCTTGGTGCCGTCGAGGCCTTGGAGCGACTGGATCAAGTGCGGCAACAAGTCGGCCTATATGCACGGCTTGGGTCGTGGGCCAAAAGTACGCGCACCTCGAGGGCTCGAAAGCGCATCTTGGCCTGGCCAACGTGCGCCGCAAGCGTCTCGTCAAGCACGTGCGCGCGGATCGAGGGGTCGATGGCGGGGTACGGATACCCGAGGCGCCGCGGCTTGCGCTGGCCATGGACTCAGATTGCGTCGACTCAGACTCAGATACCACCTTTTCTGACGACGTCTCGGTCGCGACAAACGCCGTCCACTGGGCGTCGAGGTGCAGCCGCCAGACGCGCGCCGTCGCGACACGTTGCCGCCACAGTGATTGCACGAGCGTGACGCGACCAATGTAGACGCGGAGCGCGTAAAAGACCTTGTGCGCGAGTGTTTTGATCTTGACGCTCTCGCGCAGCCAGTGGCGGAGGCGCGTGGCCTCGCGCGCGTACCCGAGCGACGCTTGCGTGCGGGCGCGCCACCGCGCCGCGAGGCGCTGGACCACGCGCGTGCGTCGGACGGCGTC
>VJMH01004138.1:0-17477 GCA_009835185.1 Aphanomyces stellatus
TTGATCGCTGCAACGACTACGTCTTCTCCTTGTTCAATTGCGTTGATTCGTGACGCGCCACCGACGCATATTACAGCCATAATTTCATGTGCCGCTTCACTGAAACTCCCCCACTTTGTATGTACGGCGACAAGAGTCGTGAGCGCCGAGCGGCTGACCGGGTCGCGCAGGCCGCGCAAAGCGTGGCAGATGAGACCACGGTCGTCTCCATGCTTCCGCGCTAACCGTGCGAGCCCCATGACTCGTGAAAGATACTTGTCGAGTCGTTCGTAAATCCCCTTCGACGCGCCTTGTTCAATCGCAAGGTAGGCCATCTCGCGTTGCTCGATCGTGCCGGCAAGTCTTGTATAGAAACGCTCCACCAGTGAGTTCCAATCGTCGTCTGAGCATCGGTCCACGTCCCACCCATTGTCGCGCAAGTTCAGGGAGACCAACTACATACAAATCTTCATATATTACTTTGACTCAAAATGTCCACAACACATGAGGAAGTATATCTATTTTGGATAAAATTACGTGTTTTTATATACATGAAGCTATTTAATTGGGATAAAAAGGCAAAAGTAAGTCATTTGTCCAATTATAGTGCAAAAATTGGAACAATTCAGCAATTTGTGTTCAACGAAATAGCTGGTTCATTACAAGCGCTTCTTGACACAGCGCAACCTTCCCAGTTCGAAGGAGCGAATTGCAAGCACTAAATATACTAGTATTGTTTTTCTTGTGGGACCTTCGAGACCATCGAACGTTGGAACCACAATGACGTGGTGGATCTCGTGAGCGAGGTGGCAAAAATATGAGTAAATAGAATTTTTCTCGAATTGTAACACTATTTTAATTGTTTTCACCCATGAAATTGCAGCTGGTGCGTATTTAGTACCCGCGCATTTAAGCACGAGATTACTGTAATTGGATACAATCTTCACACCGACTGACCACTGTTATTAAATTGATTTATCATAATTAATGAAATACATTTCACTAAAGTAACATGTGTGCGTCTCCATGTCCTTTGACACGATGGTCTTCACAAACTTGCGAGCACTCTTTTATTTGAAAAATGTCTCAGATAAAACCGGAAGAAAATTTGTTTTGCGAGATTTTTGGAAGTCATCCAATGGATGACTTTGCTGGTGACAACCTCCAGCAAAGTTGATACACGACGATCGGTTGGCCGTCAGTCTCCTCTGCAAATGCGTTGTGCTCTAGCTAGATTATATGCGACTTAATCTCACTCTTTCGTTTGCTGCTTCTAGCTCGTCGTGTCTGCCCCGTTGTCGAAGTGCGTGTCCTTCCATTGGCAGTGCAGGCGGCGTGGACCGAGACCCAGTGACGTTGACCCAGCACGAACTTCAAAACCACTTCATGCCACCGTTCAAGGCCGCCATTGACGCCGGCGCCATGACTGGCATGGACACGTACATCTCCTTTAACGGTGTGCCGATGTCATCTAACCCATCATTGTCGAAAGATTTGCTCCGAACGGACCTCATGTTTGATGGCTTCTTGGTCAGCGACTGGGACGAAATCAACTTGATGAATTCGTACCACCACAATGCCTCGAGCGACCAAGACGCGGTGAAGAAGGCCATGCAGGGTAGCTCAATCGACATTAGCATGGTCCCGTACGACTCGACATTCATCGGCTTTATGAAGTCGCTGTACACTGCGGGCCAAGTTCCCCTCGACCGCATGAAGACATCGGCCAAGCACATTGTCGAGGTCAAATTAAAGCAGAACCTCTACAGCGTACCTGTGCCGAGTGCGGAGTTGGTCAATCAATTGGGTGACGTGGCCAGCCAAGCTGCTGCACTCAACATTGCTCGAGAATCGCTCGTCCTGGTCAAGAATGCCAACAACGTCTTGCCTTTGGACCCAACAAAGAAAGTTTTCCTCACAGGGGCCTCCATGGACGACATTGGATTGCTCTGTGGCGGTTGGAAATGTTCTTCGAAGTAATTTATCTCGTTTTTATCGATTTCACGCATATCCAACACAGAACTAATCGCGGTCGCGATGTGTCGGAGCATGAACGTGTTTTACGAATTTGAAGTGTATTCACTTCTAATACTTACCGTTGTGTTGTCCTACGAATTCCTTCTGAAGTATTTGTTTAATTATCGTACGATATGGATTAAACTCCCACATAAGCAAGCACCACATTGGAGCCAAAATAACTTGTTTTTAAACGAGTTATGGTGACTTTGGTAGTTAAAACTGCCAAAGTCACCCATTACACAGCTGGCATATTTTTTGCTCCACGTTATTTCCTGGAATAATTTTGGTCGAATTCTACTTTTTCAAAATAATTTGTTACTCTCGGAGTACTTCTAAGTACCGATTTTGTGTAAGAAATTTTTTTCGGTTACCTCCTGTCTTCCTCGTTCCATTATTTTTCTTCTTTTTAAAGAATTTTCGCTATGTTACTACCTCTGTTTAAAAAAACTGGGACCTTTTCGAAAACCACTTTTGTCAAAATACTGGGACCATTTCACATATTTTCACTGTGATCGGCTGACGAGGAAAGGTTTGGTTTTGATTGGCTCCTGTTCACATTTTCAACTCAATACACAAAACCTCCAATTCAAAATTCCCTACTTTGAAGATATAACTCGTCGATTTTGGACAAAAAATGATATTTCGGCGTCGCTGGAACCCAGTTTTTTTAAACAGAGGTTGTAAAACATAAAGAAATTAATTCTTCATCTTTTAAAATGACAAAGAATTTAACAAAAGTTAATAATTCGAAGTATATTCTTCATCTTTTAAAAAGTAATACTACTTTATTAAATTATAGAAGAAAAAATTGACAATTCATCCATCCAAAAGGAATTACTTCGAAGTAGCTTTTTGTTTTGCATTGAAGAAAATGCAATTAAATTTTAATAATTGAATACAAGAATAATTTTATAACAGTTCATCCATACTAGAGTTCATTTATTGTTGTATTTCCTACTAATTTGAAGTGCTTCGAAGTTCTGGTACTGCGTTGCGAATCGGAAGGAACCCTTGACATCAAATAACCCTTGACAATATATTATGAATTCTATGAAGGAAAAATATATTGTGTGGTAGACACACATACTACGAAGTATAAAAAAATATAGTACTTCGAAGTATTTAAAATTAGTATTTTTACCTTCCTTACTAACGAGACATGTCAAATTGATATTATTATACATTTGGAAATTGATATTATTACATTTTTGGAAAAATAGTATCATTTTTGCAAAACAGATGGTTGGAAGATACACTCTTCACCTGTGTGCCCTGAACTTTCTGAACCCCGATGAAGGGGACCTTGGACGTCGAGGTGTCTGCCGAAGCATACTTGCATGCAGACTCATTCTCAGCCTGGATGCTCTTGGCCACTGTCCTGAGTCTCATCCTCAGCACGCTCCTCTTTCGCTTCTTTTGGGATGGTCATCGGCTGCGCTATCTCACGGGACCCGTGCCATCAAGTTTTCTCCTCGGCCATGTGTAAGCTATCCCCACACAATCCCTTGTTACTCGGGCTTGCTAGACTAGATACGTTGGGCAGTGTGGCGACGTGGAAGACTACTGGCGCGTACCCTGAGCCCTATCTCTCCTGGATCAAGCAATATGGCGGAGCGGTCCGGCTTCGGGAATTACTCAATCACGTCGTCTTGGTCTCGGACCCAAAAGCCATTCAACACGTGCTTGCCATAAATGCAGCGAATTATACCCGCGATATCACGCTGCAAAACTATATCCAGGTAAATCACGTTGACTTGCGCTTGATTCACGTGCGTTTTAGGACTTACTCTTTGGTGTGGGGTTGCTCAGTGCTCGTGGTGACACCCATGCGAAATATCGCAAACTGCTCAATCCACACTTTTCGATTGCCCAAATTAAATCCTTCCTCCCCATTTTTTCCACACACGCGCAGAAAACTATTGATACAATTTTGGCTCCAAGTTGCGATTCGAATGCTCCATTGGATATGTATCACAGTACGTCGTCGTCCCCATATATCCTAATAACAACAATGTTAACGTCGATATATAGTGTTCCAAGAATTAACGCTTGAAATAATCGGCTTGGCAGCGTTTGGATTTGATTTTGGTCGTCACCCAAATGCACACCATGCGTACAAGCAATACCACGTCGACCCGAGTCCATGGATGCTTGTGGGCATGCTTGCAGTTCCTGGCTTTCTCAATTGGCCCTTGCCACAGCTTGTTCGCCGCCGTCAAGTTCAGTCCGAGCTCAAGCAAGTCATAAACGACGTCATCGACGCCAAATTATCGGTCACGAGTTCGACTATTGACGATGGAATGTCCCCTCCAGCGGATTTACTGGATTTAATTTTGCCCCATGCCACGACCCAAGAAGCCATTGCCCATACCATGACACTGCTCTTTGGTGGCCACGACACCACTGCCGGCTCTCTTTGCTGGATCTTTGCAACCTTGCAAGCCCACCCCGAAGCGATGCATTTAATTCGCGAGGAATTCAACACGACGATGGCAAAACACAATTCAATTGCAACTTGGGAAGCACTTGGCGAACTCACATATACGTTGGCTGTGGTGCAAGAAGCAATGCGATTGCATGTCGTATTGTTCACATTGATCCCACGCATTACTCAAGAAGACGACGTCTTGCCAATGGTCGATGGCTCGACGTGCTTTATTCCAAAGGTAATAGTGCTGCAGTTTATTATGCAAACCAAAATTGGATGTAAAATTTGAGGATGTAAAATTTGAGTAGGGAACGAAATTAGAAATCAATATGGCGGCGATGCATCGCAATCCGACGTATTGGACCGACCCCGACGTATTCATTCCAGAGCGATTCATGGAAGGTACAGCTGCGTGGAATTCGGATCTACAATTACGTGGTTGCAAATCGCATGCCTATGTTTACATGCCCTTCAGCGTGGGTGCTATGAATTGTTTGGGCTATCGATTTGCCATGGCAGAAATGCAATTGATTGTGGCGACGTTTATTGGCCAGTTTGATTTCAAACTGACAGAAAAATCCGACCTCCGGGCTGCGTACAATGGAATTACACTTCGCCCAGCCAAGCTCGAAATGAGTATTCATCGTGGATATGCTTTTAGTGCCTAGTAACTCACAATAATACCAACCGTTTGTCACTGACAATAATTGCAATCTTTTACACGGTCATGTTTTTATACATGAACAGTGTATTTAGAAATACGCGTGCTGTGTCATTGTTGCGCGTTGACCAAAGAGTAGCGTGTAGAAGTTGCGATGGCAAACTAATGCTAGAGAAAACGTTTGCCAAGTTGCTTAATCCATAAAAACCAAACATCGTAAATTCAAATGTCATACAAATAAGGTGAATTGCAACCGCTCTCATGGAGCACTTATTCGGCAGCACGTCTCAGAGTAACTTCAACCTTG
Source organism: Aphanomyces stellatus (assembly GCA_009835185.1). Lineage (NCBI taxonomy): Eukaryota > Oomycota > Saprolegniomycetes > Saprolegniales > Verrucalvaceae > Aphanomyces > Aphanomyces stellatus. Next base: position 5,395 of record VJMH01004138.1, read on the forward strand.
GCAGGCTGTACCGTGATACCATTGTACTTGAGGCGAAGGTTAGCCTTAGGTGTCGCGTGGAAATCAAACTGACCGGCGAACATCGCGACAATCAACTGCATTTCGGCGATCGCAAAGTGTTGTCCGATGCCATTCTTGCTCCCACCTCCAAACGGGAAATAGAAAAATTTATGAGGCTTCCCATCACGGAGTGCGAGGTCGGCCTTCCATTCGACCGAGTTTTCAACAAATCGATCGGGAATGAACGAATCAGTATCGGCCCAATACTTTGGGTTGCGGTGCATGGCGACGATGGAAATTTGAATTTTTATACCCTTCCATAACCACGTAAGAACAGGAGCCGTAAAAATTTGCGCTCACCTTGGGAATAAAGATTGTTGAGCCATTTGCCAAGGGCAAATCGTCGTCGGTTTGGGGTTGACGGCGAATAGGGTACACAATTGTGTTCAATCGCAATGTTTCTTGGATCATTGCGAGCGTGTACTTGAGCTTCGCCAATGCTTCCCCAGTCGCTAAGGTCCCATGTTTTGCAGTCGCAGCTATGTATTCTTGACGGACTTTCGTCGCCACGGTTGGGTATTGTGTCAGCATGGCAATGCCAAACTGACCGTTTCATGCCCCGCAGAGAGGAATGTCATGGTATGAACGATGGCTTCACTGGTCGTCGAATGAGGTAACACTAAATCCAACAAGTCAGCCGACTGTGTGCCTTGATCAACGTTGGCCAATTGTTGTAGTTTGTTTTCAATCACTTCAGTCATAATCTTCTTCAGGATTTTTTGTGTTCCCCGACGGCGAAGGACTTCTGACAACGGAAGATTTAGAAAGCCCGGGATAGCAATCACCCCAATGCGAAATAATTTGGATGGCGGACTCGTGTATGCTTGGTAAGCAGCGTGGGCGGCCGGGTAGTCTTGAAATTCGTATCCAAACGCAGCTTTTCCAATGATTTCGAGCGTCCTATGTTGGAACACTACAATTAGTTTTTTATGGGCCTTGAAATGAACTCGAGAAATCAATACAATACCATGCAGCATGTCAAGCGGTGATTTGGCTTCGCAAGCTTGAGTCAGGATAGAGTCGCAACAACGACGTGTTTGGGCTTCAAAAATGGGCAAATATGTCATGACTTGTGAAGCCGAAAAGAGAGGATTCAATATTTTGCGGTACTGGTAGTGCTCTGCGCCATTGGTGCCCAGCAAACCCACACCAAGTAATAAGTCCTGTTTCATGAATACACGATGAGAGAGGATTCATCCATTGGAACCGCATCGTTAAAAGGCTTCTTCCATTGAATCACGGACATACGTGGTGGCATTCGAGACGAGAATGTGCTGAACGGCTTTTGGGTCGGCAACCAAGACTCCAAACGAAGAGAAGTCACGGGACAGCACAGCACCGCCATATTGTTTGACCCAAGAAAGAAACGGCTCGGGGTAATTCCCGTGGATGTGCCAGCCCTTGGCACCACCCACCATATCAATCCTTCAACAACATATGACCAAGTAAGATTAAAACTGGCTGGCTTACAAATGTCCGATGAGGAAGTTCGAGGGTTTGGGACCTGGAATGTGGCGCACTTGGAGGGATTTCAATGCGAAGTGAAGTATGAGTGTCGACAAGATAAGTATTGCCGCCGAGGCAGAGATTGCGGAATTGGTCAAGGAGGTGAAGTTGGTCAGCATTCGATTTCACTTGTTTTCATCAAAATCGAAAATACGGGGACAGATCGATTGCGAAGGATCCTGGTCGCGAGCAATCGCATATCCAAGCTGCACACTGTAGAGAGAATTTTTTAAGGATTTTTGTTTTTCTGAGCGAAAATGGGTTGCCCAGAATGTATTTTCCAAAAGTGGGAAACGAAACTGGGGCAAGCAAAGACATCCCGCGGTTGACTGGTCCTTGCTGTGACCAGCATGCTTGAGTCTGGCGTGTTAGGTGGTTCTTGTGCCAGGGTTGGGCAAGTGTGCTGTGAGAGCTTGCTGTGAGTACGACAGTGTGCTGTGATTACGGCAAATTTGAATCAACCTTCAACATTTCAACTCTCCAACGCGGAGGGCCGTTGAATCGATATTCTCCGACGCGGCGGGACGTTGATTCGAACAGGCCTTGGAAACGCTTGGAAACTTGAGCTTGACAATGAATAAAAGAAGCTTGACTGAGATTGGATACATTAAACGTTGCACACTTGTTTTTCGTTGTTGTGGTTGTTTCGAAAATGCCAGCAATGTCTTTGGAATAATATTTCTCGAGGATTTGATTTAACCTATGCACGACGTTCTCGTCAGATGGACGACGATGGCCGTGGTCTCTTCTTGTCAAAAGAAGAGATCGAAGTTTGTCGTCCCAGTTTACACTTCGGAGTCCGGAGTCAATGGTTTAGAGGCACTACGTCGAATTGCACAATTCCTAACCATGAATATTATTGGTTGGAGCCCATCTGGCACAAAGCTGTTTTTGAGGTGCATATTTTCGGACAATCCGGTTACGTATTTAGTTAACCAATCATATTGCTCCATGACTTTCATTCGAGGGCATTATCATGCTGAAACGTTCATTCTAACCTTGGGATATAACGGTCGTAACTTTACTCACTCAACGCCAGTCAAGAGCAAACACCAGTCTATAAGTACCCCTTGTGGCGGGACTCGAAGCGCGACGCTGAGGACAACAATTACTGCCAAGTAAAATACAATTGCGCCTAAGTTCCTGCCAGTTTCCTCCTCAGATACAGAACCAATTCACACAAAACCAGCAATAAAGTCAATGGAAGAACATGTTCCCCGATTGTGGTTTTTCTCTTGGTATGTTGGAAATACTGTAAATAATGATGTCGTTGACAAAATTATAGTTCGAGCTTCGAATGCAATCACTAGATTACCTATATAACGCTCAAAATAATTCATCTTGTCCGCTTACAAACACTCCAATTGCAGAAAGTATGAATAATTTATACGTTCAACACAGTATTTGGAGAACCAATGCACCATCCCTGTGGATAATTCGGTCGAAGTTCGTAGGAACCCATGTTCCGTCCAATGAGCTCCGTCCCACAACCAACCACAGCGCATTGAACCTTTGGACATGAACATATCTGCCTACCTCACCGCCACTGCGCTGGCGACGGCCATCCCAACGGCCCTCTGTATCTACTTGGTGTTCCTTTGGTACGACTACCACTCGAAGGCCGACCATTTTCGCCGCCTGTCAGGTCCCAAATCGACAAGTTGGTTGTTTGGCAATGGGTAAAGAAGACAGCATCGCTCGTTGATGCTCATGTCGATGTGTCTAGACTGGAAGTACGTACAGCTCAACGCAATTGGCACGTCCAGGGCCAGTACCCCGAACCATTTTTGACATGGATCAAGGAGCATGGGGGGGCTGTCCACCTTCGCGATTCGTTCCGTCATGCGATCCTACTTTCCGACCCCAAGGCCCTCCAGTATGTGCTCTTGACAAACGCAGCCAATTATACACGCGACCCGAGCATGCAAATTTACCTCAACGTAAGGCATCCAAAAACAGTGTGTTGAATGTCATACTCAATATTCTAGGATCTTCTCCTCGGCGTCGGATTGCTCGGTGCCAATCGGTCCGTGCACAGTAAATACCGCAAGATGCTCAACCCCCATTTCACCGCCAAGCAACTCAAATCGTTTTTGCCAATCATTTCGTTCCAAACCCAAAAGACGTGTGCCACCTTGGCCGCCCACTCCATGAACCAAACCCCCGTGAACATGACCTCAGGTACGCATGCTCGTGCTTTCTTTTCGACACGCAATTCTGTTAGTGCTGCAAGAATTGACGTTGAGTGTGATTGGATTGGCCGCGTTTGGGTTCAATTTTGAAGACTGCCCCCACGCTCACCAAGCGTACGGCGAGTACCAAGTGCCGCCCAGTCCGCTGCTCATGATGGGGATGGTCACGATTCCCGGCTTTCTCCACCTCCCGCTTCGTGAAATCACCCAGCGACGCAAGGTGCAAGACGCGATTCGACACGTCATCAACGACGTCATCCAAGCCAAGCTCACTGCCTCAATGTCGGCGCAGCCACAAGATTTGCTGGATTTGATTTTGCCCGAGTCGACGCCCCAAGAAGCCATTGCCCACACGACAACGTTCCTCTTTGCAGGCCATGAAACATCCAGTGCGGTCCTTGGCTGGGTCCTTGCCACATTGGCCACGGATGCGCGGGTCAAGGCGTTGGTCCGTGAGGAGTACAAGGCTGTTGTGGCGAAATACGAAACGCTGGAGTCGTGGGACGCGATTGGGGAGCTCAAATACACCCTCGCTGTCATTCACGAATCAATGCGCTTGCACACGGTCGCAAATATCGTGTCCTCCCGTATCCCGCAAGACGATGATCGATTGCCCATGGCCGATGGCACGACGTTGTTTCTCCCCAAGGTGATGGCGTTCCGAATGAATATTGGTTGAAATAATGATATTTTTAGGGCACCCAACTCGTGTTTAAGATTGCTGCCATGCACCGAAACCCAGCATACTGGGCAAATCCCGACGAATTTATCCCCGAACGATTTGTCGACCATTCGACAGAGTGGAACGCGGATTTGGATTTGCGCGGGGGGAAATCCCATGCCTATTTCTACCTGCCTTTCAGCGCAGGCTCGATGAATTGCATTGGGTATCGGTTTGCCCTGACGGAAATGCAACTGATCGTGGCTACACTGATTGGCCAATTTGACTTTCACTTGACTGCCAATTCAGATCTTGGGCATTTTTACACGGGTGCTATCCATCGCCCAAGCAAGGTTGAAGCGAAAGTCCAAAAACAATGTGTTTAGCTGCTCGGTGTTTGAGAAAGATGATGAAGAGGATTCGGCATATATAATAAATAGTAAGTCACTGGATACTGCTCAATAACTTCTACGTAATATTAAGTTAGCTTGTTCTTCAAAGTATGTATTTACCGGGGCACCCTATGCTCAACCCCAACGTCAAAACAACGATACACAGTCCCAAGACAGACAACTCCCCCCCACATACAAGTACCGAACACTAAAGGTCTCGTGGCCTTCGGAAGAATCGTCGTTATGAGGCTACAGCTTCGAAAGACATCGATGGGTTCGATTCAATCAAATTTGTGGCCTTGTGGGAACTCGTGACATCACACATTATAATCGCACACAGAAAATATTGGCCTGTTGATTTCGTCTGCGAATTTTGTCGCTTCCCTTACATCCCAAACTCAAGAAGATCATTTCGGCATATCAATTGCATACTCTTGTGTTTATTTAGAAAAATACTATCAAGGCTGCGGTCTCAGAAAAGTCTCTTCTGTTTACAAAGCTGCATTGTTCATATCAGGCAATTGGTGAGTCAACGACGCGACGGTCATTTCCAAATTCACTGGATGCAGTGTCACGCCTGTAAAATGGGGACTCAAGTTTGCATTTTCCGTGAGCTCAAAGTTAAACTTGCTCCACAATGTCGCGACAATTAGCTGCATTTCTGCGAGTGCAAACCGATACCCGATGCAATTCATGGGCCCGACGCTAAACGGCATGTAATAACACGCAGCGTTGGCATTGCCTTCTCGTAATTCCAAGTCGGATTTCCATTCAACCGATCCTTCGACGAATCGCTTCGGTTCGAAATCATTTGGATTGGCCCAGAATTTTGGATTCCGATGCACAGCGATGGACTTGATCATGAGCGACGTGCCCTAATCAACACAATTGTTGTAAGCCTCAGCATTAAGGATGCAATTACCCCGGGATGACCAAACTAGATCCATCGACCAACGGAACAACGTCTTCCTTGGTCGCCACACGGCCACTTACACCTTCCGCGACGGTGTGCAGTCGCATGCTTTCTTGAATCACAGCGAACGTGAATTTGAGCTCCGCGATGGCATCCCGATGGGCCAACGAGCCAAATTGAGCCTCTACAGCCTGGACTTCATTACGAATCTGGGCCACAGCACTGGGATTCATTGCCAAGAGTCCAAACGTCCACGCCATGGCGGCGCTTGAGGTCTCGTGGCCAGCGAAAAGGAAGGTCATGGTATGGGCCACCGCTTCCTGCGTGGTCGAGTGGGGCAAAATCAAGTCCAGCAAATCTTGGGGCTCGTCATGTTTATGAGTCAATTTGGCCTCGATGACGTCATCAATGACCTGACGGAGGGTGACCTGAATTTGACGACGGCGAAAGAGCGATGGGAGGGGCCACCGGAGGAAGCCAGGAATTGTGAACACACCAAGCATGATGAGCGGCCCGGGGGGCTCTTGGTATTGTTTGTAGGCACCGTTGGCAGCATCGTTGCCTTTGAAATCAAATCCAAACGCAGCCAGACCAATGATACTGAGAGTAAGTTGTTGAAAGACTGTGTATCACGTCAATGCCATAAATTCATGAGAGTGTGAAACATATAATACCGTCAAACATGTTCAAGCGGGTGGTGCCGACGGTCGCTGGGGTCAATATGTCGTCGCATACGAGTTTGACTTGGGTTTCAAAGATAGGATAAAAGGATTTGGTGCGACCTGCTGTAAAGTGCGGCGCAAAGAGCTTGCGAAAGGCATCGTGTCTCGGTCCATTCACACCGAGCAAACTCTCACCGAGAAACAAATCCTAAAATAATATGTCAAGAGCGCCGCCATCGAATTTCTGGTTGTCGGACGTTGATATAGACTTGAGCGACTGTACTTCGTGGGTAATTTGCTCCATTCGAGAGAAGGATGTGATGCAGGGCTTTGGGGTCTGAAATCAAAAGTACCGGCGTCCAGAGCAATCGAAGGCGCACGACACCCCCATATCGCGCAATCCAAGTCAAATACGGCTCGGGGGATTGGCCATTGGTTTCCCACTTGGAGCTCGACCCAACCGTCTCCAACCTAAAAGTCGTTTGCATATGATTGGTCCATGGAGACATGCAGTACATGTGGCCAAAGAGAAGACTCGTGGAGGTGGGGCCGTTGACTTGCCGCAATCGGAGTACTTTTCGTCGATAGGTCAGAATGAGAAAGCTCAGTCCGAGGCAAAGAGCAGTAGATACGACCGCTGGGATGCTCCAAAACGTCACTATTGACATCGTGCGACTGGATCCACAGAGTACTTATTCCTCGCAAGGTCGAAAAAATGCCAAATATGAATCAGGAATGTTGGCTTAGATATGATGGAGGAAACCAACGAATAACCTCCACAATCCAATCAAGTTGTGGTTCAGAACATGTCAATCGAGACTGGTACATTTGCATCGATAGCGAAATATACACTGGCTATCCAGCCCATGGTACATTGCCAAGTATTCGCGCCAATTACGCGTTCGGTCCCTCATGTAAAATCCATTCAACTCCAATGCCTCATTTCCCTTGAGGGATGTGACTTGATAAACCCATACCTTTTTGGGTGCAACCTCCATAAATGAATAGATTTTCCTGTCATCATTGTTGAATTTGACTGCACCAACACTTGAAACATGGAGTGGAGTCCTGTCGGCAACTTGGCATTGCCTTCGGGGATGGCATTCGCTGTCAGCGCCATTTGTGTACTATTGAGCGTCCTTGTAATCCTCTTTTGGCGGCAATCATATCAACTCCGCTGCATTCCAGGCCCGAATCCATTGCACTCGGTCCTCGGGCAGTCGTACGTACGCTCCCCTTCGTTGTCATGTTCGATGATCTTCGAATAGATTGGATGCATTTGCCGGCGTGGCCACATGGAGCACCACCGGCACCTTCCCCGAGCCATTTCTGACATACACCATGCGCTACGGCGGCGCCTATCGCATGCGCGAGCTCTGGTACAACGTCGTACACATTGCTGACCCAGTGGCCATTCAACATATTCTCCTCGCGAATGCAGCCAATTATCCCCGAGATGGCATGGTGCAACATTTTCTCAATGTCCACAACTCGTCCCTCGACAAAACAATCGTGACGATCTTGGTAGGATACGTTGCTGGGCGTGGGCTTGCTTGGAATGAATGGCGTCCAGCACTCCAAGACCCGCAAGATGCTCAACCCGCACTTTACAACCAGTCAAATCAAAGCCTTGCTCCCAATTGTCAACGCCCAACTGCAGAAAACCGTCGCACGTCTCGCGGCCTCCGTGGGCGACGTCGACATGGGGCATGGTAAGACACCATGTCACGATTGTTTTAGTGTGTCGATGTATCTAGTGTTGAAAGAACTGACGTTGGGTGTGATTGGCCTGGCCGCCTTTGGCATGGATTTTGAAACGTACTCCCAAGCCCACACCGCGTACAAGGCGTACCAGGATCCACCCAGTGCTTTTACTCTGGTTGGCATGGTCACCGTTCCCGGCTTTCTGAGATTGCCACTCCCAGAGCTCGTGCGGCGACGCGCGATGCAAGCAGCGTTGAAAACTACCATCACCGACGTCATCGAGTCCAAATTGGCACCCTCGGAGGATCGTCGTCGTCCGCTGGACCTCTTGGATGGAATGCTCCCGCATTTGACAACCAAGGAAGCCGTGGCCCACACCATGACGTTTCTCTTTGCGGGGCATGAAACGTCGAGTTCGGCGCTGGCATGGGTCTTGGCTACGTTGACAGAGCACCCTCAATGGGCCGTGTCAATCCAACAAGAATACCGCCATGTTGTGGCCAAACATGGATCGTTGGCCAAGTGGGAAGCCATGCAAGAACTGGCAACGACGCTTGCTGTGATCCAAGAAACGATGCGGCTGCGCCCCGTGGTGTACACACTCATCCCGCGGCGCCCTCTCCGGGACGACCACGTGCTTTTGTCGGATGGCACGTCCATGTTTATCCCCCAGGTACACTGACCAAAATGTCGGCATTTAATTGATTTCACGAGAACACCAAACTCGAATTCAACGTGGCCAGCATCCACCGAAACCCAAGATATTGGACCCGCCCCAGTGCATTCTTGCCCGAGCGGTTCCTCGACGACACGGCCGAATATAAAGCAGACCTAGCGCTTCGTGGGGGCCGATCCCATGCCTTTGTCTACATGCCATTCAGCGCTGGGGCGGCCAGCTGCATTGGCTATCGGTTTGCGCTCGCGGAAATGCAAATGATTGTCGCGACTCTTGTGAGCTCGTTTGAGTTTGACTTGACTACAAAGGCCGACCTTGGACCAGCATTTAATGGAGTGACGTTGAGCCCAACAAAGTTAAACATGTCGGTGCGGGCAGTCGGCGCCCCAAAAGCGTAAAAGAAACGGCACCAGTAAATCATCTCAATCGATTAAGTCACGGACATATCAAAAAGTGTCAACAGTAGCATGATCACGTTCGACGACTTTGAGTTTCAAATCGCAAAGCCACCAAATCGCAAGCATGTCGCTGGATATTGAACATGTATTTCCAAGAAACGCCTCCGCGAGCTCCGCGTACTTTTTTATAAGTAAATCCAAACGCAGCCAAACCAATAATATTGAGCGTGAGCTGTTGACTCACTGAAGCCGCGTTGTAATTGTACCAGTTGATGGAATTTCAATACCGTGCACCATATTCAGCCGTGTGTTTCCTTGACACGCGGGCGTGAATATCGAGTCGCATGAGATATTCGCTTGCGCTTCAACGAGCGAATAAAAGGACTTGATACGCTTGGTTGTAAAATGGGGAGTAAAAAGCATGCAATAGGCGTCGTGTTTTCTCCCGTTTACACTGATCAAACTTTTGCCAAGAAACACATATCCTGATGATGCAAAGTCAATCACATGTCGAGCGATGGTGTGGATTTTACAGTCGCAAACGCCTGGGTCGCGCCATGACGGGGAAAATTGACTGCATGGGAGAGAAGAATGTGCTTGAGGGCTTTGGGGTCGCTGATTAGCACAAACGTGGTCCAGAGGAAGCGAAGTCGAACAGCACCCCCGTATTGCTTGATGCAGGACACATATGGCTCGGGGTATTGGCCATGGATTCCCACTGTGAGCTCTATTTGAGCATCTGCGCCCTAGCATTGAGTTGTCATTTTGACCATTGAAGACAAGTTACATGCTGCCAGAGGAAACTGGGGGATTTGGGACCATGGATATAACGAAGACGGCGTACGTTCCATTGATACCATAACACCAGGCTACTCACACCCAGACACGCTGTCGCAGATATGACTGACAGCTACAAAAGGAACACCACATGACCACAAACAATGAACTCTCGATGTTCAGTATGCTCGAAAGAATTCGATTCTGACTTGGGCGGAGATCTGAGAACCTGTCTTGGGGATACCAGCTCACAATGTGTTACTGTGCCATTCAGCCGACTTTAAAGCAAATCCCCTGGCCGCGTCAGCGTACAACCAATATCAACAAACGCCGAGTCCCGTGGTATCCTTGGCGTTTTCATCATTCCTAGCTTTCTTCGATGGCCACTGCCAGAATTAATCCGACGACGTTAAGTTCAACATAACCTTCGTCGCGTGATTGACGACGTCATCGAGTCCAAAGTAGCCGCAAAAAATGCTCCGAGCAATGACATGTTGGATTCAATTTTGCCCCACTCGACGGCCCAGGAGTGTAGCCCACATGATGACGTTACTTTTTGCAGGTCATGAAACCACGGGGCTGTCCTTGCTTGGACGTTTGGCCTCTTGGCATCCAGCAGAAGTCAAGACCTCCATCGCGACTTTTGATTCCTTGGCCCACTGCGATGCAATTGGCGAACTCAAGTATACGCTCATTTAAGAAAGCATGCGCTTGTACACAGTTACAGAAGGTATCATTTCCCGCGAAGCTGCGAAAGACGACGTCGTTCCCATGGATGATGGACCCCCATTCGTAACTCCTCAGGTATAATGTGTTGGTCACAAACACACAAGCTAATGTTTTGTTTCTGGCAAGGGGGCGAACCTCATCGTCAAGTCGATAGCAATGCACCGCAACCCGAAATATTGGACCGACCCAAACGACTTTGTACCACAACGATTTGTCCAAGCGTCCCTGGAGTGGAATGCCGACTTGGCTTTGGGTCGTGTGGTCACTCCCATGCGTTTTACTACATGTCATTCAGCGCGGGCACGATGCCCTCGCAGAAATGCAGCTAATAGTAGCCACGTTTTGGAGAAAGTTTGAATTTGAGCTGACGGACATCGCAAACTTGCGGCCCCACTATACAGGTATCATTTTGCACCCCACCAATTTGGAAATGGCAGTGAGCTCTTTTGAGTCGCCCAAAGGTTAGTCAAAACTCTAACACAAACGTCAAATCTGGGGCTTAAGACTACAAAATCCGATTGAATCGCTGGACATGCTTTGTTCGAACACCCAAGGCCAGGACTTGGTTTGTTGTTCTCAGTTACTAAGAATTCATCCTCTCAGTATTTTTAGTAGTTTCGCAACTTCAAGTAAACTAATGTGAATTCATCATTACGCGGTTGGCATATCCACGGGTCGAAGAGTCACTTCCATATTCAAAGGGCACAGAATCACACCTGTAAAAAGCGGATTCGTGTTCGCAGTCGGTGTCAGTTCAACCTCAAATTGGCTTAAAAACATGGCCACGATAATTTGCATTTCGGCCAGTGCAAATCGGTACCCAATGCAGTTCATTGTACCACCACTAAAAGGAAGGTAGAAAAAGGCATGCGGCTTGCCACCTCGGAGTTCTAAATCCGCCATCCAGGCCTCAGTCCCTTCAAGAAAGCGATCGGGTTCAAACGATTCGGCGTTGGTCCAGTATTTTGGGTTGCGGTGAATGGTGGTCGTGTCGATTACTACATCTGTGCCCTGTTTTGTATGTTAAAATATTGCAAAAAATCCACATTGCGGTACCTTGGTGATACACACTGAAGTGCCGTCCATCGTTGGCAAGTTGTCGTCGGTCTGAACTCTGCGTGGCAAAAACTGGTATACAGTCGGACGCAATCGCATGGTCTCCTGGATCACCGCCAACGTCAACTTGAGTTCGTCTGCTGCTTCCCACGTTGACAACGATCCATGTTTGGCCACCACTTGGCTGTATTCTTGCCGAATTCGATGTGCAATGTCGCGACGATCGTTCAGCATGGTAAATACCCATGACATCGTCGAGCCTGTAGTTTCATGGCCTCCAAAGAGAAACGTCATCGTGTGGACCACTGCCTCCGCAGTTGTCGAATGCGATAAAATCAAATCCAGCAAGTCCTCGGG
>VJMH01004388.1:0-28851 GCA_009835185.1 Aphanomyces stellatus
TTTCATCGATGTTGATGATGTTGCTTGGTTCGTACGCCGCATACTTCTTCCAGAATGCCTTGGCATACTCTTCACGCGTTTCCACGAGCTTGGCCTGGGTCTTCTTCGATGCGCATGGTACCCGCTGAGAGAACCCGTGACGGTGGGCGAACGCTTGGCACCAACCCAAGAGACTCTTGTACGCTTGTGCTTGACATGGCTTGCTGATCAGGTAGGCGTCCAGCCACGACTGCTGATGCGTCTTGAGCCATGTGACGATGTGGGCTGTGGTCAAGAACTTCTCAATATCGCGAACTCCATCCATGAACTTGACCAGGTCGGCACCAAAACTCACAGACTCTACTTGACCGTGGCCGTTGAGAGTCGTCTTGCTGTTTCGCTGCTTGCATTCCATGTACTCATCCTTGCGCTTGAGCCACCCGCGGAGCGTGCCGATTGAGATATGCTCCTGGCGCGCGAACTGCCGGTCGCTGCTGCATGGACCCAGGTTGGAATGCTTCTGCAAAAGCTTTTGTATTGTGGCAATACAGTATTGTTGCTGTTTTCGTTTGGGAAGGAGCGTTTCACGTCGGTATTGCTTCAACTGCGCCTTGCGTCTTTGTGCCTTTGGGCGTCGTGGTTTGTTACCCTCCGGCATGGAAACGAATTTGAATTTCGTACATATCTATATTTGAACAGACCAATCGGAAAGGTTTCTTTGGTTATATTCTCTCCAATAAGCGTCGTTGATTTATTGAGCTACGATTGGCTAAAATCAATGTGTTTATACCTTGACGGAAATGAATAAAATTTCTGTGGTACTACTGTGGGCGAGTTCACCCACGGCTCTCTGTACACCACTGCAGAGCTCTTGGCGCGCTCTTTCCAAATATCCAATCAGCGTCGTCCAAATCATCTGGGCGGACGACTTGCAATTTGAAATCGTCTTTGAAATATTATTATCCGACATGTACACCCTTCCCCAAACTCTACTTTTTTGGAACGGATGAAGTATTCGAGAGTCTTCGCTATTGGCGAAAAATATGTGTTCACATTGGGACAGGCGACGGGTAGACCCCACGCCGGGTTGCTGCCATGACGATTCCTGTTTAACCAAACGAACGCGAACTATGAAAACCAAATGTTTACATATCTCACACTACTGCATAATGAGTCCTGGAATGTATTTCAGTGGCCACTATCGCTTCGCACACGTTGTGTCGAAAGTCAATCTCATATGTGTTGTCCAAAGAGTTCCAAGGCATCGATTATAACGTTATGGCTGGAGCCACTTGGGTGCGAAGGCGGGTCCAAAATGTTTTGGGCAGATTGGCGAGCTGTGGCAGTCGCGGTTCGATCCCGTCGCTCGCATGTCGAAGCAACGGCGGCATGATTGGCCCCAACTCCCGACTGGACTCGTTTTTTCGTCGCCCTAGGCTGAACTGTCGAAACATTGGCGTTGGGGTTGGCTCGCTGGGCAGAATTGGCTTGATTTTATTGAGACTTAGACGGCGGGAGCTCCAATGCCGCAAGAGACCAGGTTGATGGCTGACATCATTCGAGCCCCAACTTGGAGGCGCCAACTCAAATCGTATGGGTTTGTCGTGGCGTCCATCGATGCTAATGACGTCGTTGGGGGACAAGTGACATTGGATTTCTTGCGACTGAAACTTGACGTTGACCCGCAAAGTGTCGGAGTGGAGCACGGTGGCTGCAAAGTACTTGGCCGAGCCACTATAGGGCGCTAGAACGGCCTCACCAATGACAAACTGGCTGCAACTACGATCGAGGCAACCAATGTTGTGGGTCTCTGGGTCCCCACTACATTCAATCGCGTCCGCTTCAAATCCGTTGGAGCTGGTCCAATTGGTGGTCACGGTGGCCCCTTGTCCCAACACTAGGGTCGCAGTTGAGACGTGTGCCTGTGATTGCGTATACCGGACGTGTCCCATATCCACGTGACGCAATCATGGGGCACGACGTCGTATGTTTCGCCGTAATCAAACACGATCGTGTACGCTCGACCGACACTCGCCGTCACTTGGCCAGTGCAATAGCGGTTGAACCGTGGGTTGTACGCCATGACATAATCATGCTGAGCAAACGCAGGTGGTTTGTTAACATTGGACACCACCGCTCCGTGCAGACTACTCAGCGTGACCTACCAACGGAATTGTCTCTAGCTTTGTGGACGTGTTTGGCGACGATATACCTGAGTCAGGACGACATTGTCTGCAAATTGAATGTCACACATATTGGATTCATATACTTGGATGATGCGAGCGATCGCTGCCTGGGATGTGTGGGGGTGTCGAACAAGGACGTCTTCGCCTGCCGCCAAGGGGTAGGAAATCACCACTGCTGAAGATTGGAAGTGTCTAGTTGTCGATAGTTACCTGGAGGCGGGGGCAGGTTCAACTTTTCGAGTGTTTCGGCGTCCGCTAGGTATGTAAACTACTTTGGACAAGGGCAGGGTGTACCTTTTTGAATCGCCAAAAATCGAGCACAACCATCGACAGTGCCATCGACGAAATCCACCACCGCTCGATCGTTTGAATTAAATCCAGTCACATATCCGAGCGAGAACCCGCCAGTAAACTCGTCTTGCACGAGGACCTTCCGAACGTCAGCAGGATGTCCACTCCACAAAACATACTCGTTCGTGCAGATCATAGCGTAACCCATTGCCAATGTACCGTGTTACATGGGTCGTTCGAATCGTTGGGTGTAGTGGCCTAGGGTGTTTGAGTCACTGTGAAACCAAGCTTAAGACCGACTTGGGCGCGGCAATCAGCTGGCTGAGCGTCACGTGGCAAATAAATTTGTGGGAGTTTTCAACTTGAACATCAAACAACGTCGTCGAGTACCGTTGTCGAATCGTGCACTGGCGCAGGATCTCGTCCATCGCCTAGAAGACGGGATAATGATCGATTCCCCATCCGAGAGAATGCAGCAAACCAAAAGAACGGTCGCCCCAGGGTACAGGACATCGTGCTGCCAGAGTAATTCGTGGTATTGGTCCCGCAACTCATCGACTTGAATCGATTCGAGGGAGTCAGTTGTATCGTCGACCTCCGTGTCGAGACCATCGATTGACCGCGGTGATATCCCCACATCAACGTTTAAAAGGTTGGGCACTTGGCTGTTGGGATCGATCGGCGGGAGGTGCTCGTTTGAGCTGGTCATGGAATTGAGTGTCGCTTGCAACTGGATGATTTTTTCTTCTCGGGCATCTCGGATGTCTTGGGTGTGGGATGGCGACCAATATGCGATCAACGCCACGTTGGTCCAGTCTAAATCCATAGATGCCGTCATGTGTAGTCAGTCAAATGCATGGCCCGACCTTGGTCGTTGGCGCGATACTGCCGCGCCCAGTGCAGCATGCTGAGTTTGAGGCGATGTTTTGTTGCGACTCGTGGCATCGCGTTTCGTATTTGCTTCAACATATTCGTATCAAAGACTGAGGGCACGTGCGTCACATGGTGACATGTCAGCACGACTTCGCCGTCGTCGTGTTCGCTCGCATCTACCGTTGAAGGTCCATGACAAGGTTCGAACGCTGATCCGACGCACCGTCAAACGGAGTCATGCCACCGTCCTCCTCCTCCCTCAGCGCCTTGACCACAAGTGGACGCTGGATGTTGGCCGCGGGCACGTTCATGTCGATCGCTGCGTCGTCAAACACAATCACGAACGAACGATCGCCAACTATCGATCGAATCTGGCCTCGAAAGTACCTCGTCATTGGTGTAGCCACACTGAACTCAACAGACGACGTACCCGCTGCTATGTCGACACTTGGCCAAAACAGAGTCCCCCACGTTGTAGAGAGGCTCTTCGCCCGCCGAGGCTTCTTGTATCAGTCCAGACGCCGAGAACGACGTGGCCTGCATGTGCGCGAAATGAGTGGTCGAGAGAGGTCGATGGATCGTACGGACGATAGTGTGGGTGGAGGTGGTGTGGTGGATAGAGCCAGTGCGGGACTCCGTCGCGGTTTGTTCCCTTTCGATTTATACACCGACTCGGCCATCTGCATCACGGCTTGGTCCATGGCCAAAAAGGTGCTCTCGGCAAATGGGCGTAATAATAGACTCGCTTGGATGCGTAACGTCTTAGTGGCCGGCATATCATGTCCCAAAATCAACACCATTGAAAGGCTTCAACTGTTCCTCTCTCTATGTGAAGGAATGAGATTCCCATGTGGGTGAAATGGGGTTTGAGGTGGAGGATATGGTCCAAGGGCTTAAGTGGTTAAGGAGTTGTATCGCACAACTCCATAACCCCACCCTTAAATGACACCTCTTGTGTCCTTTAAGGGTGGGGTTCATGAATTGGCTAGATAAGTAATAGGGAGATATTCAATGGCTGTCGTGACTCTCTTTCTCGGTGTATTTTTTGTATGCAATCCACCACCAACCTCGGTACTTTTGTCAAGGCCACACATACAACAGGGAAATCTAACGTTGGCCGTTTGACTCTCAATACTTGTTGGCGTGGGTCGTAAACATAGTCTTCATGCGGGTGAGCATCGTTGGCCGCCTTCCGCCGCGGTCGTCCCCGCCGCCTGGCTTTAAGCTTTGCTTCCGCGAACTAAACCGCCGCAAGAGCGAGGGTATCTTGGCAGCCTTGTAAAGATGGGCCACAGTGGGCTGGGTCGCATCCATGATTTTATTCTTCGAGCTAAAATGCCGCAAAAAGGACGACCGCTGGGCCGGTGGGCGTGCTTGCGACATCACTAGTTCGTTCGATACCGGCGATCCCAGGAGGTGAAAAGGCATCGGGACTTCGTGGCGGCGGTCGATTGTAAATGTTTCATTGGATGAAATCGTTGTGCCAATTTCAGACGATGCAAATGCAACATCGACGGTCGCAGCACTCGCGTGGGTGCGCAACACAATCGCGGGAAAATATTTCCCGCTGCTGCAATATTGAGCCAGGACCGCTTCGCCTTCTGTCAAGGTGGCCCGCGCGGCGGCAGTGTCTATGTTTGGCAGACACATGGCTTTGTGCAGCGCTATGTCCCCTCGACACAACACCGAGTCGGCGGCAAAGCCGTTGGCACTGACCCAATTGTGTGTGATTCGTTTCGTGGGACTCAGGACTAGCACAAAGTATGTGGAAACAATTTTTTGTGGTAGACGCACCAGATCGATCGAGAAGCGTCGTCACCATTGCATGGGGCACTCCCTCGTACGTTTCCCCGTAGTCAAACACAATGCGGTAGGTTCGTTCGACGACGGCGGCCACTTGGCCTGTGCAATATTTTTTAAACCGAGGGTTGAACGCGAGCACGTGGTCGTGGGTGTTGAAAATGGACGGTTTCATAAACTTCAGCGAGCCCGCGCGCTCGAGGTTGTGCAGCGAAACCTACAACGATCCGAGTGGAAACGATTTGTACGCGATGTTTTTGTTGCTGAACCTGGGTCAAGACGACGCCATCGAGAAATTCAACATCGCAAAATTCGTTGCCGTGCAGTGTGGCTATTTTAGCGCGTTCGATCGCCTTGGAGATTGGGTGCTCGAGGACCACCCAATCATCGTCCATCGTTTCTTCCGCATTTCCTGGTGGATCTATCCCAATTGTCATAGGTGAATATTCTGAATAGTTGATATTTTGGTCCATTATTTGTGCATGCCTGGCGATGGGGGTGGGTTGAGGTGTAAATTCGTCAACGTTTCCGTCCCAGCTACAATATAAAAGATGGGACAGAGTTCAATATGTGACTCTATAATACCTTTGCGAAGATGTTTGAGGGGGACACACGTGTCGATTTGGCCGTTGTCGTACTCGATCACGACGAGCTCGTTCGAGTTGATGCCAGTGATGTACCCACTTGTGACAGCCCATTCATCTTGCACGGCAACCTTGGGTCATTTTGAATACGATATATAAATATATCATTGTATCGAACATACGCGCTCGTGTTGTCGAAATAGCGTCCCGCCGCAGACAAGGCTTTTTTGGTTTACAACTGTGACTTTGCGGTTGGGCGGTCTACAAGTCGGGGTGACGCGCGACGCTTCACGATTGATCGTCTACCGAGGGGCGGCGATGAGTTGGTCGAGCTTGACGTGCCGCAACACATTGGATGATTTGTCGCATTGGACATCAAAACGAGTGGCCGTGTGGCGTCGTCGAATCGTGCATACGGATAAGTGGGCATCGAATGGCTATGTTGGATGTATGAGGCCACAACTCAAACGACAGGAACGTACGACCAACACTTTGGCGCCAGGGTTCAACGTGTCGTGTAGTTTGAGCAATTCATGCAGTTGGCTCGACAGGTCCCCTCGTGGGTCGATGGTTTGAAGGAGCGTCGCTGGTACATTGGGGTGAACTGTGTTGGAGGCAATGTCGAGAACGGCAAAGGAGGGTTCATGCTCGTCTTGCACTATAGCTTGGACATTGCCGAAAAAACATTTTGGCTGGGTATGCACGAGAACGACATCACCCACGGATGTGGTTGTGGTGTCAGTCGATGTAAGACACACTTGGGAGAGGGCAGTCGAGAGGCGCTGAATTTGTTGCTCACGCATGTGACGAACTTGAGCGGTCTGTCGAGTAAAGTACGAAAACATAGACAATTCGAACATCGGCGGGTAGTCATCGTCGGCTACAACATCCTAAAATATCGAATGTGGCGTTTGTAGAATACCAGTGTAGAGAACCGCCGCAGTACGATGGAGCATTTCTGGTCGGAATTTTATCTTGTGGGCCACCGACGGCATGGCTTGTTTGATCTTTTCGAGCACGGCGAGGTCCAGCATAAGAGGAGTACTCACAGCGTCCAGGGCCAATTCATGGTCGTTTTCGTCCAAATCTGTTATGTCTTGAATACAAAACAGCAACATCAGATTGATTTGATACCATCGAGGGGTATATACACCACGTCGAGGAGAGATTCAGGGTCCAATCGAGTTTGGATGTTGGCAGCAGGGACGTTTGCGTCGACGGAACCGTCGTCAAATACGATTTCAAACACGTGGCCGTGAATATGTTGAATATGGCCGGCAAAATAGCTACATTGATCCCCAAATTAGCACAAACGCAACCCGATTTTGTCGTTCGTACTCGTCGCTGTGTCGATATTTGGCCAAGACATAATCCCCGCGATGCCATTGGCTAGCCATGTCTAGGGTTGGCGCGAACGAGGTCTTGGTCAGTGGGTAGTTTGTTCTTGACGTTGTGCCGCTGAGCCGTGTACTCGCGGGGGCGACACTCTACAACGTGAGTATAGTACAGATGCAGAATAGAATCATATATGCTGTACAGATACGGAAATGGGACGAGAGAACGAGGGTGTCTGGGCACTCGTGTGGGACATCTCCAAGTGCGAGCCTTGGGTTCGGCGTACGCGACTCATGCTGTCGCGTCCGCTCCCGTGATTAAACGACTTGGACGTATTTCGATCGACGGCCCGCAAGAGCTTGGTGCGGCTGCTTCGGTGGCTCGGCATCATCTCGTGACCATGGGTAAAGGATTTCGAAGTAGATCGACGGAGTCCTGCGGAGGCACTGGCAGCCACAGGCACAGGCTCGACCGGCTGGACCAAAGCCATCTCTGTGGTGGTGCAGTCAAAATTCTAAACTGGTTACAAAACCGTTTGGGCGGCCAATTTCATTGGTTTCAGTTACAAACCCATTCAGTTACAAACCCATTCAGTTACAAAACCATTGCAATGCAAGCCCCCGAGTTGACGACGAATGTACTTGGTGCCGTCTTTGGAGTGGCAAAGGAAATCAGGGAAACATTTTGGTCCCACGATACTCTAATCGATGGGCACAAATGCCCTTGACTTTCCTGAGTCCATCTCCGACCATGTGTTATGCAACAACTCCTGTAAGCAACTGAAACGGAATGGGGGAGCAGGTCGCACTCACAATGGATTGGCTGCGTGTTGTCGAATCACACTCGAGGAGCTAATTAAAGTCTTTCAGCTTTGTAACTGTGGTTGAGCCAATGGACACTGCTCGATTCCAATGAAATGTGTATGTTGATGGCGGCTTCGAAATGAGATCGCATGGGACTTCCCAAACATTTCAGTGTGTGCTGCTAAATTCCCAGGGGGCATTAAAAAAGGTGTGTCAGGCCAAAAGACTGCGTTGAACAAGGCACAAGGACAAATTTACGAATTCGATTTTGCGTGGAGTAAATCATTTGGTGAAATGGCTCTCAGCTCTGGCATCAAGTCATTTGTGAACAGACTCTTGTTTGTTTAGCCCGTAGCACGAGGAACTGTGTTCCCTGGGCAACTACTAACTCTCCACCGTGTAAAAACGTGGTTCACTCTTGATGCCTCAGATGGCTTCGGCATGAATTGAGATGTCATCGTGAGCGGTTCTGTCATTGAAAGAATCACCATCCAATCAAGACAGGCCTTGTCGTGAAAATGCACGGGAAAACTACTTAGTACATTGTCAAACCATACTCTTCGCCAAGTCCCTACGCAGTCAAGGACAAGATCGTCGGTGGCTACAATGACCTCGTTTCCACCTCGATAGTAAAAAGCACGGTGACATTGCACCAAAGCATCCCAAACAAAAGTCAATAAAAATCAAGAGTTTACACCACGGATCGAATTGCACAAATTACATCCCGCGTTGAATATCCATGGGCGACGCACGCATAGCTCGATTTATTTCCTTGTTGCATGTCCTATACCGTTATCACGAATCACATGTGTGAATATGATCGAGGAGTGTCTTCAGCGACGGTCCTTCCATCCGGGTGGTGGTGGGTGTTATGGTCGCATACAATCCCCTTGGCAGTGGTGGCAGTCGGTTCAATTGCACCTGGAGTGGCGGGAGTCGCACCACGACGTGCTGTTCCGCTTCAAATATTTCCTCATGCGACGGCGGCTGAGGTTTGCGGCTATGCCTCGCGCAGTATGGCCCGTTGCGGGCATGACACGAGCAACTTTCGACGCGGCATTTGCGGCCGCCGCCATGCCGCACGCAGAAGCCCCGTGCATGGGCTTGTTTGTCGCAGCCATCGCGGCTGCAGCGCTTCTTGAGATGGGACGCGCCATGACGCGAGCAAAAGTTGCCCACGCGGCTGTTCATGGTACAAGCTTCGGCCTGGCACTTGGGTTTTCCGCCATGTTTGACGCAGAGTTGGCGCGCATAGACCTGGTTCTGGCAATCCTGGACCAGGCAGAGCGACCGATGGCGGTGAAAGGCACACTTCCACGAGCCATCGAGTACCTCGTGGACACAGTCGTTGAAGAAACACTTCATCGTTGGGCTGGAAATGAAAAAGTGATGGCCCGGCTGTGAAACGAGTTTAATGCGTTTTATGTTGTGTGGTTGGTCGTTGTCATGGACGACATCTACGACCGGGCACGCCCCCAACAACCAGACAAAAATCTGGCAAGGTCGTGAAGGAAAATAATTACCTTAAAATGTAAAGCGTACATATTGTAGTGATAGTACAAAATATCTTCACCTTCAATTTACCAAAATTATCGATTCATTTATTAATATATTTACAGGAAGCGTTTACTCCAAAGTGTTCTGATCGGTTGTCAAGTTTAATTATATATATACTTCGAAGTATGTAGTAAGGTAAAGTATAATAAATAATAAAACCGAGCGCCAACCCCATCAACACCTCTGTGCTTGCAATGAAATATTTTCACGCTGATGTGTGTGTTTGGAAATGATCTGAGATATATGTATACGTCTCATAGTTTGTTTTCGACAACTCTGAATAAGGAAATTATTGAGGTACAGGAGAAGAATTGAGGGAAACCCGCGGTCAGGGGGCGGTCCGCCATATGACTCGCGATGATTTAACTCACAATAATCATGGTTCAATCAATCAGCTTTGCATGATGGGCTCAAATCGACAAATCACATAACTGAAGTAATACCATGGTGAGATTGTGAGCAATTGGCACTTCGTCGCTAGTGAGGCCTGTCACTTGCACAGCCACAACGCGACAGCTGCGGAATCTATAGTGTATGTTGGGGGCAAGACCGGTCGTAAATGTTGTTGCTTCGGCAGACAGCACGGACGTTAAAAGATAAAACGCATGTTCAAGGTCGTCGAAAGCGTCGAAAGTTGGATGTTGGTGTGCAATCCACGCATCAATGTGATATATTTAAACTGCGAGTAATATATCCCCAAGCGGCGCAAACTTTGACGCATCAAACATCGAGACTGTTTTTGTCATTGCCTTACATACTATATAGTATATAGGAAGATGTACGGAGAGACACAAGCCCTATCCAAAACGACGGGTTGGTGCGAATGAGAGCTGGATGATTATGGTTGTGAATGGGGATTGAATTTTTGTGAGTAAAGATGCATATATATTGTTCTATATCGTATTTAGATACTTGGATCACGCAATGTTGTCGGTTGTTGCAATTCGATTGGCGTGCGCCAGCCAATGATGATGTAATCATTCGTGGATCATTCATGACAGGAATAGAGAAGTTCATGCTACGAGATATTATTCTTGGTGACGCCGCTCTTAGAGAACAATATAGAACTCAAGTGTTTCGGTCGTGAAAATATACTCCTCCCAGTAACTGTTACTGCAGCAAATGGCACTTTTGGCACTTTTCTAAAAGTGCCATTAACTGCAGTTAAACTGTTTTCGCCCTTTACTGCGTTCACTCGTCTGCGTGGCGAATGAATTCAAGCACATGACATGTCATTACGAACATGTCGGTTGTCGAAAAGTCCTCAGAGATGGGCAATGTGCGTTGTAAGGTCGTACTCAATACGGTCGTGTCGAGTGATCTCGTGACGGACTCAAGTCTGTGCAATAACTAGTAGCGTGTGACTTGAATGTAGAATTGACGAAGTTGCAGTACCATGCATTACAAAACGTAGTCCCGGAGTGCAAACGACTACTGCACCGATTGCACCGGCAGCAAAGATTGAGGTTTGGTCAAAGCAAACCATTTCAGTTGTAGCCGAATTCGAGCCTTTCGAGAGTGTACACTCCTCTTGTTTTACACCAAATATCAACAGCCGTACCATCGTGTAACTACAGATTAACAACGTGCCAATGGGGTCATCGAACGTGTCGACAATACGCAAAACAGAAACTCAAACTCGCCATCGTCTTTTGTGAACTTGTCCAAAAATTGGGTGCAAAACTCACAGCGCGTCGCTGGAAATAGAAACCTCTGTCAGCCCGCCAAAGATTGTGATTGGACAAGGACTTGAATTCGTTTTAATTTTGTCAAAACACGATCCTCTCGGGCCTTGTATGGAAAGGATTTTTTCAACCCCAGTGTTCTTGTTGACGTCGATCATTAGCTTGTCCGTCGTGACCAGTTGGAATCACATGATTTCCAAATTGATTGTTTCCTCGTTTCCATTCAATGGTTGGTTTCTGGCAAGGTCATCAAGAAACAGACCATTAATACGGTACACCCATCATTTGTGCGGGTGGAACCGGTCGCTATCAATCGTCTCTGGAATTGTCGACCGGTCTTTTCAAGAGCTAGATGAGGCTCTTGTGGTAATACTCCCCTTGACATAACTGGAAAAGTTCAAATGAATGTCTCGATAGCTGAGGTAATACTGAAGACTATGAACATTGGCGAATTGGGTCGACTCCTCACCATTCATGGATTTGATGGCTAGCAGAAGCTACTCCAAGTGACGCATGAAGTGCGGCTCAGAGGAGGAGGACACATCCACATGTGGGCCAATTTGCAAACACGTCTAACGCATGCTTAGGGTCGAAGCATGCACGGATAATTCCATTTTCCCCCATGGTGCAGCTAAATTCATCATACTACCCGTGGAAGTATCGTTGTTTCGATCAAATTGTTGACTTTTTGGGCGATTGTTCAATCGACTCGTCGACAAAGCCAATTTTGAATGCTTGGAGGTTGGTAAAAGTGAGACTAAAAAATCCTTGTGCGTTTTTCCAATCCTCCCATTGGACAGAAAATTTACTTCCTAATACTTGATTGGTTAGGCGAATTTGGCACGTCGAATATTGGACTCGAACTTATTGTCACATCATCGAAACACCACACCAACACGCCAGACTCAGTGCAATGTATTGCCTGTCAGTGCGAGCGGGCAAATCCCGGCCAAGTGTATTATTTGAACAGGGCAACATGATGCTTTGATATCGGGCTTTCGTAAATCAGTAGAGATCGGTAAAATAGGCCGTCGGGCGTTGCAATAGGTCTTGAGGTTTCGTTGATCAGAATTGACAGGTCTGATGCCCCGGATCGTCACCTCCACTGCCAGGCGTCATCCGCCTTAATATGTTGACGAAGCCCTCGACAAGGCTGTCGCTTGGACCAACTTGCACATCACCTGCTGGATCTTATTATGACATATCACCAAGCCGGACAAAGGGTTGATGTATTGGACCAGGTCAAATGTATAAATATTGCCTCCATATTGGGGGCATGTTGGAGTCTATACTTGACTGTCACTTGGTTGCATGAGCAAGCAACAGAGCGCTCCAGCTCAGATAGATTTCCTTGTGGCAACTTCAACGACAGGCAATTTGCCATCAATGGGCAGTAGCCAAAGGGTCTGCCTGGTCCCCTTTCCCATACATTTGCCTACAAATATTGAAGCAACTGAGGTAGATGGGGAGTTGGCGGTTGAAGCCATCGGTAGACGCAAGCGTCGTGGCATTCGAGTTGGTACCTTTGGTGACCAAGTTCGCTTGGTGCTACTGGACGTTTGTATTTGTCTCCAATAAATGTCCGAGTACCTATGTTTTTATAATTCAAATTCATTTTGAGTCATTTCTGGTGTGCGAAAGTTTGGATAAAGATGTTTTGTCATTGCGGGTTGCCTTGAATATTCCAATTTGACATGCCGTACTTTGTCCGAGTGGACAAAGAATGGACACCGCCATTGTCGTTGTCAGGATTCCCAACCAGCATTTTACTTTCAACCTCGATCAGACCATGTCCCAAGAAGCATCCACCCAATCATTCGCCGCTGAATCGACCCAAGTCGACTCGTTGACGGCGCTGCAAAGCTCCGTGGACGGTGGCATTGACCACTCCCAAACGTACTTGGCGCAGGTACCGTACTTCGTATGTCAAGAGGGTCATTATGTTAAGGCAGTCGCCATGGTACAACCTCTATATAAGAATATTTTGTCATTTATAGAATATAATGTTAGAGGAGGCACTTTTCCCCCCATACATTATACTCCTAAAATGTGATAACATAAGATGTGGGAGTGAGCATCGTGGCCAACAGAACAGACGTTGCTTCTATGACAGCATCAAAACAAGTTGTGCTTTGTAGGACTAGTACCTTTCACCTTGCCCGAGTCAAATAATATGACAAATAACTCTGAGTGATATCCAAGGCCAACGCAACAAGGCAATTTATGCATTTTGCAGTGCGCGCGATTTTGTCATGGAAGTGATTGTTTGGAGTTTCATGGTAAATCGTACTTCGAAGTAACTTCACCCGCAAAATGGATAACCTCTATGTTATAGTATCAATTCTGATACACGGGGGTCCTCTTAACACACGAACTGCGGTATTCCCGTAAATTTGAGCGTTCGCGACACAGTCATCAGCTAGCTTCAAGCCCATATCCACGAACACGACACCCAATTCCACGTGACCGAGACAGCGTCGTCATATTTGAAATCGGCCGTCGATTTGACCCACCAAGCTGTCGATGAAGTATGTTTGGCATTGGTTAAATTCAATGTAGCTCCGCAGCTCGCCTCGGCGCTTCGCGACACCAAACTGCCGACCAAAGGCCCTGTATTGTCCTGATTTTGATTTCCAACTCTGAATTCATTCGTGTCCACAGGTGGTTCTGGTCCAATTGGCGTTGGCCCGACTCAGTGCTTCGCTGGCCCACATCCAAACCCAAGCAGCTCGCTACGACGCTTCATAGGTAGCAGTGCCCTGCGTGTGTGCTTCCAGCCCACGGGTGGCAGGAGGCTGTGGTCAATGCCCAAGGTGGTGTCGAAGCATTGGCAACCAAGACGATCCATGCTACTCCCTATGCCATCGAGCCAGCCCAAGTGCAAGCCAAGGCTGTCCATCAGCACGTGCATCGCTCTGCGTCTCTCTAAATGATTCGGATGAGCATGCACGTAGGCGCGGTGCTGCAACAAGTCGAAGCCGTGGCGGCGCGGTACCACGTTGGCTCGACAGTCCAGGCCACCATTCAACTCGTAGCCGACAAGGCCGTGGTGCTGGATGCGACTTTCCACGTGTCCCAACGCGTCATTCGCTTGGACTCGGCCATCTCAGGTGGCATGGGCCAGCGTGGTGTGGAAAGCGGCAAGTACTTGGTCACCTCTGGCCTGACCTACGTGAACGATACGTTGGAGCAGGCCAAGCTCGCGCACGCCAACAAGGCTGGGGCCTCGCTCGTGGTCGCAGACGCAGCGACGACGTTGGTCAAGCCCACGACGGACAGTGTCGAGACCACGACGGATGACGCTGCCCGTAGTTGTGTTGTTGACGCATCGTCGCCGAGATGCGCTGCGGCAACGATAATGTTTATGGCATCCTTTTGTCGTTGTTGAAAAGTTGAGAGAGGTGGCTTCCCTTTTCAATGGTTTCGACTATTCGGACTGTTTTATTCGTTTTTGCCCTTTTTTCACACCGGATGTGCTTTCTTCCACGTCAACTTGTGTCGTGTCAACACTGCGAGGCGGAGGTCATCTGTTTCAAACGTGTTTCAAACATGTTTTTTATTCGACTTACCATGTTGACGGAAGATAGAGCGATTGGCCCCTTTCCCTGGCTCGGTCAAGACCGTGGCTGTCTGGGGCTGTCCAGAGGCCCATTGTGCCTGCCTCGGCTCAGACGACGTTGTTTATTTCCCTTTTTGAACGCGATTGCGTCATGGGTTTTCCTGGGTCACCCGTTTACGTAACCCTCGTAAGTCGAGATCGTGACGGCAGGCGCGTCACCTAGCGTCCCCAAGTAGCTTGGGGGAAGTTCCCTGGGCGTCAGCTTGACTTGGTTTATGCATCGGACGTCGCCCCACACGGTGTCGAGCTTGTGCAGCGTGTTCGAAACGAGTGTTTCAAACGTCTCCCATGTGACATCCATGCTGCATCAACAAAAGTCATGAAACCAAGTAAAACCGTTACATGACGTTGCTGCGTCAGGAGACAAGCTGATCTGTGATTGGTGGACCCTTCGTTGAACCAAATGTCGGATTGGTCGAAATCTCGCCGCGTGGGATGCGGCAACCCGGACATCCGGATACTGTATCCGGTGACTTCCTCCTTCCTTCCTTCTTTGTGCAAATCCTCATTTTTGAAATTCCTTTCTCTCTCCCCATCATCATGACTGTCCAACCTCAACTTGATTCGCTCCGTGCGTCCGTCGACGGCGGCATCGCCGAGACCCAAACGTACTTGGCTAACCTCCAAGCGCGCATCACCGAGTACGACTCCCAGTACCATGTCTCGGAAACCGCGTCTGCCTACTTGAAGTCCGCCGTGGACTCGGCCAACGCAGCCGTCGACGAACTCAAGAAGTCGGCCGTGACGCTCCGCGCCACGACGCTCACGGCGGCCCACAAGCCCGTCGAATTGGTTCAATCCGCGCTCGCGCAAGTGTCGACGTCCTTGGCGTTGATCAAGGACCAAGCGGCCGTCTACGACACCAAGTTCCAACTCGCCGTCACGGACGCGCGCGGCAACTTGGAAACGCTCACTATCGCGACCCGCCAACGCACGACCGACGCGATCCAATTGGCGTCGGAACAAGCGACCCAAGTCCAATCCAAGCTCACGACGACCGCCCAAGACGTTGGCCAGTCGGCCATTGCGTACGCTGGCGGCGTCGTGCACAAGGCCGAAGCGTTGGACCAATATTACCACGTCTCGGAAAAGCTGACGGAAGCCGCGACGTTGGCGCATGAAAAGGCCAAGGAATTGGATGCGACGTATGGCGTCACGGAACGCGCGTTGCAATTGGACACCCAAGTCACGGGTGGTTTTGCCGCGCGTACATTGACAAGCGCGACGGAACTCGCCAAGTCGGGGTTGGATTACATCACTGGCAGCTTGCAGTATGCCAAGGACGTGCATGCGAACGGCGAAGTCAAGCCTGAAGATGCCCCCGTCGCTGAAGAAGCTCATGAAGTCGAACAAGTTGAAGCGGTGGCCCCGGCCGTAGTGACTGCCACGGGCGCCGTCGCCGTCGATGACAACTAGATTGCCCCGCACACTAAGTTTATATATATTAAGTTTGCACAAACATGGTCAAGTCATCCATGACAGCACAAAGCTGGTCGTACAGTCCACAACACCGGATGGAGGTTCAATTTATGGCTGGCTGCGTATGGTGGCTGTTGAGACGGGGCGATGGTCCTTTCAGGACAAATTCGCAACAAAGCAGACAAGAGTGCAACGAATAACGAGCAAATCAAAATACACGAAGGAGAACACTGAGGGCACCACGAAAAAATTTGCGATATTGAGCCCAGCGAGCGACAACAGAGCATCTCGCCATAAAATCGCGCCACCAGAGCGTAGCGGCATAATTTCCCAATTTTGCCATGAATAGGGCCCATTTTCTCGTCGAAGCAAGTGACACGCTGTGTCGGTGCCCAACGAGGCCGGTCCATAACCTCTTGAGTCGATCAAAAGATTCGAAAAAAGGGACGTCGTCGAACGGACTCACTTGGGAGAGAAAGACTGACGACCCATTCGGGATAAATTGCACGCGTTTGACACCCAAGATAACATCGTGTTTGGCAGTGTCGATGCTGGCGTCCGCCATCTCAACATTGGATGCGAGTGGGCGTAGCCGCGCCAGCGATTCCAAACACTGCGTGGGCTGTGCCACTGCACAAATCGCAGTGGCATCGTCCAATCGAGTGACAAGAATCGCTCGCATTTGGCTCCGGAGCGTGCCCGAGACGGTACGTTCGTGCCACTGGTCCCGCAAAACCCATTCACGGAGAAAAATCCCACGACTCGGTTCCCGCTTGGGGAGCTAAATTCACAAAAGACGTTGCCGCGTTTCATCCGCCCTGTAGTCTATCACGCCATGGGTCGGGGAAATCCCCCACAGAAGACACAGCACATTTTGGAATCGAGAAGACTTGACCACACTCGAGAGTTGCTCGATGGCTTCGGTCAGGATCTCGTACAAGTGACGCAGTGACGCTGGCGACGCGACACAGTAGATATCGACCGAGCCAAACGGACCCCAGAGCGTCGATTGGATCAGCGAGAGTTCCCAATGGCAAGACAACCAGCCCATACGAGACGAGAGTGGGTTCAAACGATCTATTTTGAAAGGCAAATTTCGGACTCGATCGCACCAGCGACAGTCCAGTCAGGCTCGAGCATTCATTCGATTCGATGTCGAGCAAATCGTTGCCCCAGTACAGTTTCAAGGACATTTGGTTGGTCGTCATGCGCATCGTTTCGTTCGAGTCTTTGATTGTAAGTGGAAACGACACGCCAAATGCATTGCGAATGGAAAACCGTTCGACGACACCCATATTTTAAGCCATTGCGTGGTAAATGTCGTGATGTGGTGAGTGGCCCAGTACGCAACGTCGTCCGACACGGATTTGGGTGTGGTAATGCGATGCGATCCGTCAACCAAGCTTGGCCCGCAGTGTGACAACGCCATATCGACATTTCGCAACATCGATTCCAAATACACTTCGCCATTTGAAATATCGTTTGCGCATCGGCGTTGTCGGTTAGCTGAATTGGCCATTTTCCAATTTCGATTGAAACCACAAAACTATACGCCGAAAAGATCCACACCACTTGAGAGCTATCCATCCTGCGCAACCCAGACACGACATTTGGGAGGTTGTTGACTTCGTTTTGAATGAATGTGGCATACAGCGTCTGAGTGACAATGAATGTACTGGGTAAATCAGCGCCGTTGCCATAGATTGACTGGCCGATTTGGGTCGCAGCCATTGCATTGGTCAATTGAAGGCGAATGGAAAACCAATTGGATAGAATCGTTTGGGTGCCCGTCGTCGTCTTGAACAAGTCCCACCACAGGTCGTTGACCATGGTCGATTGGGTCAATGTCAAATAGACACAGCTTTCTACTACGGTCGTGACAATATACCCTAGCCCTAGGCACGAGATGGCCTGTGACCGGACGAATCTTGGCTCGTTGGAAGGTAAACGCAGTCGACTCGTGGCTATGCAGTCCTCCCAAACGTCCAAATGTCAACGCCAAAGAGCGATCGGCCTATGGGTAGCATGCCATACATGATGCATTAAACGTGGCCAAGCGTCAACTAAGTCCAGGTCGCACAGAAATACGCCTGCGACGAGATCCGGACCAGCAAATGATGATTTTGCGTCTGTATATACTTCTTTTGGTCGTGCCGAGTGTACACCGTCCAAGTACGCCAAAACCACAGACACGATTTGAATGCTTGAAAGTAGGACACAGCGTGTGTGGCTGCCAACGACGACTGGCATTGAATTTGGCGATCCAGGGCTTGGACGGTGCATTGCGGGTCTATTGTCATGGACGGTTGGATCGGACACGCCATGTCAAGCACGATGACGGCTAGGCTCCCAGCAACACTACTTAGAGGCGCATAGAGAGTGGCATGTTGCAACATGAGCGGGAGGCCAATGTCCACGAGGACGTGGATGACCCAGGTAGACTCGAATGCGAGTAAAATGATTGCAACCCACGACGAGCGTGGCGGCTGCCACAATTGAGCAACGCCCGCGCGAGTGACGAAATGGGACATTTGCCGTGCTAAAAATGACACTCGCGGCCATTCCACGCACGAGCAGCAGTACCTAACGGAGCCAACGACTCGACTAAACGAAAAGAGTGCGCGACCTGGCACGTTGAATCGCATCGTCGCGCCACTCAAAAATAATAGCATCCCAATGACAAGACAACGATGTACCACATGTAGTAACACACGCACTGCGCGGGACTTCCAATGGATTTGCAGCCAATTGATTGAATGGATGGCTGGGCGAGATGGTTGTGATCGTCCCAGCATCGCCTTCGAACGTATATACCTCGCGCTTCCCGAGCGCCCAGTCGTACATTGTAAACCAACCAAATGTTGACCATGGATCCGAGGCAGACGTCACCATGGGCTGCACAAGCAACCTTTCTGTTTCGCCTTGCTTGGCAAATTGCATCACCGTCACATGGAGGGCTGTGATATCTGCCCATAACGTAGCTGCCATATAGGCAAGGGATAGAGGACGTGGTAGCGATGTATACACCATAAGGACCTGTTACATGAACTCTGCGCAGCTCAGTTGAGTCATCGCACGTATCGTAAAACCCAAACGACGGCTGGACATAGGATTGACGAAGTCCAAACGGACACAACGGGTTGCCGCCAAAGTTGTCCATGTTTTGCCAGGGGGCACTGCATCCGCGTCACTTGACTGTATAAACCACTCGATAATTGCGCACTCACATACACTGCGCACCGAAATGCCTCGACAGCGACGGACAGCACTTGTGGCAGCGCACAAATCGAATGTCGATTGAACCAAATGGACCAATGAACTGGCGCACGAGCCGCGTCGTGGGGGTCTGTCGTGTGCCAATATAGACTCGGCCGTCCCATGAAATCACCAGCGCTTCAATATGGTTGGACTGCATAGTAAACCAGTTGAAATCGAGGCAGCAAAACGTTGCTTCGTTGACGAGCCCACCGTATGCTTTCCCAGTCGTCCATCCCGTGAGACTCATCAACGCTGTTGATAGTGAGGGTGGTCGCAAGCCCCAGCGCGTTTTCGATCGTGATTGTTTCTTCTTGTAAACCATTTGTGAGCTCGCTTTGCCAAAACATAATTCCTGCAGCGTGCCACACGGCCAGTTCGTCAGCGTCCGACAGCCACGTCATGTCCAGCGTCGACTCGAGCCAGCTTTGGCCAAATTCGCATGGCGTCAAAAATGGAAACGTTGACGGCGCTCTAGTCTTGGCGGTGCACAATGTCCGCGCCATTTGTGTGTCGCAGTAGCGCTTCGACGTACACGGCGCCATTGCCAGCGTCTCGAACGAGGCAGCGCTCTTGCCGCGTATGCGCGAGTTCAAATGTCCGGTTGAAATCAACCCAGCTGTAGGGCGTGCTCCAGCTCAATTTCACATCAAACGTCGCGCAAGGCGGGAATTACTTGGAGTATCTTGGCCAAGAGCAGCGTCCGTGCCCTCGATGGACTGCACTCGATGAGCGTCGTCGGCCGCGAGTAGTCTTTGAACAAAGCAACGCTCTGTGCGATAGGACCAGCCAAATGGAGTCCCTGGTTGACCAGATCGGCTAAAAAGGTTTGGATGCCTGTCATGTTGAAAGTAGGCCAGTAGTAATCGTTGGTCGTGCTTGGCTCCATCGTGAGCAACGCTTGGACAGAGAGAACCAGGGTCCAGGCAACGTAGGTGAATCCCGCGAGCGCATGCAATCGATTGGTGGACGACGGCGAGGCATTTACTTTCGCAAGGTGCTCGACGCGAGGACCCATCATGCCAGAGAGACGAGAGAATGAACGGCGGCAGTTACAATGTCGAAACGACAGGAGGGGTGCTTTTAAGCGCGAAATGACTAAGTACATCGTCGCGAGTAGTCAGTCTAACTTGCATTCGTGAACCATGGTTTAACATAAACACGTTGCTGCAAGTGCAACTATCACCTTCAAAAGCGCGGTTTCTCACCGCCCGGATAACCCATCCGGACCAACCGGACATCCGAATAATGAACTCCCTTTCCCGTATAATCAACCCCCTTTTTATAGAAAGCATGGGGCTCACTCCTCGCCAAGCAAACGCAAGAACAAAATTATTCACCCTGACCACCTCTCCGCTTCGGTGGGCGGAAATTTGTTGGCGTTTTAGCTGTCGTCGCTCGTAGTGGGCAGGCTTTGACAAAAGTCATTCAAAAAGAACAAGACTTTCCGCCAATTACATCGTGAAATAATGAGTGTGCAATTTGTGGATATGGCTTGCAGGAAAACAAATTCCCAAAAGCACCGCATCGCCGCTCTTTCGGGGGGTAATGAGATTATATTTGAAGGGGTTATAGAAATATGACGAACAGGAACAAGACAAGCATGGGCCTGGTTGTGCGGGGAAGCGGACTGGAGAGCGGGCGGTGAGATCAGCAGTTCAAGCAATTGGTGCAGTGCCTTTAAGATGGGTATCGTGATGGTTGGGTTTGGGTGGTGCCATTTCGAACGCGGCACCGCTCTTGCCACGTGACAGTACGAGCGAGTTCAATTGCTCGGTTGATATCAACTGAGTGCTCAAGCTCAGTTTCACATCAAGGCCTGGGTGGCACCAAGCCGGATGGGCAATATTCGAGGCCCGAATGAAACATTGGGAAGAATTGATATCATTACAATTTGACATTTTGAAAACGTTACGACACAAAATACTACTTTGAAGTACTGCATACTTTAAGGTATCATTTTATTATTATTATAAATCAAATAAATGAAAGAATGAACGGTTTTCCAATCGACATGGAAAAATAATACTTCGATGCAGAGGTGGCACCATGGGCCACCTCTGCATCGAAGTAATATGTTTTTCGGTGTTGTCCATTTCGCTTAAATTTGGACTGGTCAGGCGAATTGCTCAGACGACGAAGAATGAACTTGGCGAGATCATCTTGGATTTGCCCAGTCGATTCGATTCGCCTGGCAACTTCGAGTTGGAATCGATTGGACAATATCCGATTCATTAGACGTGAAACGCAGGCTATATGCCCTGAACATGGGTTCATGATTATCACGTTGGCAATTCACTCGACTACACAAGCTCATTGCAGGGAATTCTGATTGACTATGTTTCACTTGCCCTTCTGAGCGGTTTCAGTTTATGAAACTGACAGTGTGTAACCACCACCACTGCCCGCCTTTTCCAGTTCGAGACTTGCCCCATGACGCAGGTGGCGCCGTTTGTCGACGACATTTCGAATGCGAGAGAGTCTCGCCGTGGTCGACTCGGCACATTCGTTGGCTTTGCCTACCTCGCCTTGACCGTGGGACTCAGCATCTATGCATTGGTCGGCATGGAACGCAGCACAATGAATGACTATTATTGGCCAGATTTCAACGCGTCTGGCATCCAAACGTTCTTGGCCGATGTGTACAACCAGCAGCTACCCTATGTCTACAATGGAAGTTTGGCCACGTTGGAGCTCAACCGTAGCATGGCAATGTACAAAGACTATTCGCGGTCCACGACAGCCATCGACACCAATCCATCTCGGGCACGATCGCTTTTATTGACCAACATTTCGCTGTTGCAAGTGGTCGTTGCGTTGCGCAACACGTCGTTTAGCTCGAAATTGTGGTTGATGACGCCGCATTGCTGGGTCGATTTCAACCGCTCGTTTGAGCTCGCGCACACGGATGCTCGCCAGCAACGATGCATCACACATGATCTTCACAATGGCGCAGTGTACTTTGAAGCGCTTGTACGCAACTCATACCACATGGACATGGTTCGCAGCCAAGCATACAGTGCCGTGAATTACTCGATCTTTACGGCAGTGGGTGCGACAGTACCTGGTCAAGAGTGGCTCCAACGGACTCTAAATGCAACGTGGCTGCCAGTGGCGGATGAAATAACGTCGTGGCAAGCCGTGGGGATCTCGTCGTGGCAAACCCAACTGGAAAATGATATTCAGCGAGGCATCCAAGACACCATCACGATCGAAAACGCCCTTGGCTTGCTTACGACGGTGCAAATCAATAACGTGGATTATACAGTCATGGGAAACAAGTGGACGACGGCAAAGGCGTTCGCAGGTATTTACAGCGAAACGTTTTGGTGTTATGTCTATTACGAGTGCAGTTTGGTCCGTGGCGCGTCGAATCATTTTGATGCGCTTGGGATAAATTGGGATACCGAAATGTACATTGGCGTGCGACGGAATCCACCGACAAATCTAGTCCGCCAATGTATTGGTCCATTTGGATCGATCGATATTCGCTTTGTGCCTGTGCCATTCACATTATTGGCCCAAGTTCAAAAGTTTTGGAGTGAGTTGTCCACGGCTCTTCAAACTACGCGTCCGTCTATGTTGGCATTGTTTAACCAGTGGCACGTGGTTGATGTTGATATTGTCCCACCTTTGTGGCAAAATGATTTGTTATTTTATGGTGGAAACCCCATGTGTTTATATGGAGAGGCTAAATCGTATGTCCAACCGTCCTTTGGCTTTTACGACGCGTGTGGTAGCCAGGACATTCATACCGTCACACTGACTCGCGATGGGCTTCTCTTTGCACTAACCTTGATGTCAGGGTTGCAACATATCTCCGTTTCGAGTATGTGCAGTTTGTGCACCACGACGCAAACAAGTTGTATTTCGACGATGGAACAAGCCCGAACTTTGTATACCTCGTTGCAAGGCACAACCCAGCCATTGGTGTCTCATGTATGGGATGACGTTGCTTCGCTCAACATCTCAGTGATGCAATTTGCGACACAAAATGCGACCGAAATATTGCTTCGTCAGGCAATGGTCGTATCCGAATTCGATCCATGGACAGCATTTGGATGGGTCACGATGTACGAGTGGGCACAAGGCAAGCGAGAAGTATTCATGTTTGAAGGCGACGTTGGAAGTGTTACGACGATCTCGCCCAGCCATCCATATGATGCGTTGGCCGCAAATCCATTGAGCGTGCCTCGCAGCGCCTGTTCGTATATCTGGTATATCATCGTCTATGTTACGTTTGTATTGCTAGTAATTGGGGCTGCCTTGTTTGTGAGTGGCGCAATGGCTAAATTCAACGTCACGGGTGCTTCCCTCTTCCATTATAGTCGCGTTGTAGGCTCTGTGTGGATTGGCCGCCCGATGCTACTTGTGCGCGGCATGACAGCGATTGTGATTTTAAGCACGGCCAATGTCGTTTTTATTTCTCGCCATGGCTTTGCCCAATTGGAACAGCAACCGCGGTCCATCGTAGCCATTTTTTTACTGGCGTTTGAGTCGACTTGGCTCAATCACGTGATCATTGATATTTGCCTCCCTCTCATGTTGTCACATGCGCACGTCTACGCGCCGTGGAGTAGTTTTGTCGCATGCCTTGCAATCCTCGTGCTCGAATCAATGAGTCCATTTGTAGCGACAATTACAATATCCCCCACGTGCGTCATTGAGAGGCTGGACCGACAAATTGAGTGCCAATGCGGGTCTGTTCGTGCTGGGAGTTGGGAACGACTAGGACTCCTTTGTATTGTTCAACTCGTGTCTGTGTTGCTAGCTTACACCATAGCGTGTCTGTTCTCCCGCTGTCGTCGTCGTCGCCAGTCTAGCCAAAACACGACGTACCATCACTTGCTTGTTCCAATATCGACCCAGGCGTATTTATGTACTCAACACGACAACGATGACAGTACATTAACGCTTGGCAATGTTGAATGCATCATGTCGGGCATGCTTCCTTTGGGTCGTCATGTGTTTGACGTTAAAATTTGGACTTTTGTTGAATTGCATCGGCGGCAGTCGGCAACGTTTGCGTTTCAAAAAACGACCCTTCGCCATCGTGTGATTGCCATCTCAGACGGAAGATTTGTCCCCACACGAGGTTATGCTCTCATGCGACTTCGTGCGTTGGCTGGCTTGGGCTATATTGTCTCGACTGTCGTGGGGAGTTATTTGTATTTGAATTTAACACAATCGACAATGGCGAATGATTTATGGTGGGACTCATTCAATAGCACTGGATCCCAATCGTTTCTATCGAATTGGTTTACGATTTATCTGCAGCTTACAAATGCCATGGCACCAACTCAGATTGACATGCCAATGTATGGGAATTACGTTGCCTCGTATGATTCGCAAACGTCATATATTGTAGCGCCTACCTTATACGCCGCGGGAATTCAAAATGAGGTGAATTATCTCGAAAACATCGTCACTGGATTGCGCAATATGGACAGTTGTCTAGCGCCGTGGATATTTTCGGCGTATTGTTTTGTGGATTTTAATCGCCAATGGGAAATGGCTAATTCAGCCAACCGCCAACTCCGATGCATGAACGACAATTCAAATGGCGCAGTGTATTTGGAATCCATTTTGCGAAATGTTGATTGGGCAACCCTCAACAGTTGTTGGGGTGCTTCGTTGGAAATCGGTGTTTATTCGTACTTGAGGTCTACTAATTCTGGCCAAGGTTGGTTGAGTGAAGTGCAGAGGCGTTCAATTTCTACTACCGATGAAATAAATTATTGGGTTGCAAAAAATATAACGATGTATACCACACAATGGCAAGCTTTCAAAAGACTAGGTGTCATCGAAACGTTTTCAATTCGAAATGCATATGGTCTGTTATATCCATTCACAATCAAACAGTCCAATGGTTCATTTGTTGCGACTAGCCAATTTTCATTGAAGCTATATTGGGGATTTGGAAATGACTTGCTTGAAATTACGACCAATTCTTCTAGCATAAGTGGGAAGTCATTTATTCGAACGAGCTCAAATTTCGCGTTCGAAAATGCATCGCTTGAAAACATTCTATCCAACTATGCGTTGGTCAATTCACCGCCAGGCCCCGAAATGGCATTACTTCGTTCGACTCTATTTGGACCGTTTGGTTCAATAGACGTTATTCGAATCGCAACTCCAAAATCATTACTTCTATTGTATCAAACCCTGGCTGAATTAATTGAGCAGATACTATTTTCAAGCGAGCTATCACAATTTAACGGCATTCCATACTACGTCGGATATTCACCACAACCGACGGCATGGAATATTGGGCTGATGAAAGGAGGCAATATATTTTGTGAATTTGGAACTCAAAGTGAGAATAGTGTGTCGGAATTCTTCACAGTTGATGGTTCTTGCAATGCCCTCACGTCAAACTCCGTGTCTGGCACCCTTCGTTCGCAAATAAGAGCAATTTTAGCTGCCAAGCTCCTCGATAAAAGTGCAATAAATTCGAATGCAATATGTCAACTCGAGACTTCGGATCCAGATCAGTGCCTATTGATATTAAGTTCGCTTCGGTCGTATTTATTGCAAATCAACATAAGTCTATCCACAACATTGGTTCAAACGACCAAAACGGAGATTCGTGATACTCTCAACATCCAGTTTGTCCAATTTATTTTAGATGGCACAGTGTATTCCCTCTCGAGTCTCAATGTGTTTGATCCAAACGAGGCCGCGTTCGAATTTTTTTCCTGGTTGTACATATTTGAATGGGTCGAGGGGTCCCGCGAAGTTGTGTCAATTCAAGGGGCATACGGTACCTTGACGACGTTGTCTGGCTATGTTCAATCGCAATTGCAACATGCGAATCCGCTGGAAATTCCATTCAACGTCGCGTATTATATTAGGTGCGCCATTTATTATGTCACGATGCTTCTTTTGTTGGTCGGATCAAGTGCTATCATTTGCGCTTTATCCACGCGTGGATACAATGAAGGCTGGAACATGATGGAAATAAATCGAGTGGCGGGGGTTATTTGGATAGGCCGGCCTCTCATTTTACTCCGTGGTATCACTGCCATTTGCTTGTTATCGACGGTACAACTGCAATTAATTCAATCTCGCAATGGACTTACTAATTATTTTACGTCGCCACCGAAATATTGGTTCACTGTGGGGATTTCATGCGGTGAAGTCACCTGGCTAGTGTACATAATCAACGATCTCTTTTCGCCATTTACGGGAGCGTACACAACTCTGTACGGTTACAAAAGTAGCAATGTCATGTGGATTTCATCGTTTGTTTTGACATTGATTGCCCCGGTCCAACATCGAGCAAGTATTTCTCGCAGCTGCACCGTTGATTCCGTGGACTTTCAAGTTGTGTGTCAGAGCGGGACGTTGGAAATCGGAAGTTCGCAGCGTTTTTTTACACTAATTGGTCTCGCCTTTGCCTCCTGTGGGTTTACTTTTGCCATCGAGCGATTACGCCACCCCAACTTAAAGTTCCGTCACGAACTCACATCGCTTTTTCTTCATGCGATTGCAAAGCATAACTTTAGCTTTTACGAATGGCACCATGGCGGTATGTTTTACCTCGATAAGGCATCGGCGGTTCTCAACGGTCTATTGAGCGTCCACGTCGGTACCGTTTTATACGTTTTTGACATAAAATCGTGGCGTGGGTATGCCTTTGATACCGCTGACTTGCTATCTGGTTCGACAAATCCAGCGCTCTCTCGGGCTATCCCCTTGGTTGAATAAGTTATACGATAGTTGTCGTCCATACTGTAGATACAATACTAGAATGTGTTAGTCTTTGCTGGAATTCGCAACCCACCATACACCATCGCATCGTATTTTAGTCTTTCTTTTTAACACCGTATTTTTCTTTTTTCGATCTATAATTCACTTAAACCATACTCCGGAGTACAATAACAAGCAAGCGACAGAGCATTCTCTCACAAAATTGCCGACCGGAACGCATGTTGTGGACATAGTCAAAATAATATATCATGAATTGCATATAATTAAATTGAAAATCGTGTATTATTATTGAAAACACAGCGAAACAGTGTACTAGTATGATATGGTATTCGCGATGTGATTGGCTACAATTTGAGCCTATTTGGGCTTCAAATTGCCTAGATTTGATGAGCTGAGAATCGGTTCTCAACACATTTCTGGAGCGGAGGACGTATAATTTTGCGCAGGCGTTTGCTTGACGAGGAGTGAGGCCCATGAACAAGGGTGCTGATAATTTGTATCTCGTCGGGAAAGTGGTAGGTAGGTTGTGCCACTCCCAGACGGGTCTTGATTGTACTGTTCCTTTCTGACTCTAATTAGGATAATTGGACTATGAAACAGGGACAGATTGAGGGCATATACTTGTCATCCCATTGTGCAATGATTCAGGTGAGAACTTTGATACGTTCTAAGTCATAGGTGTGATGTGTGTTAGTTGGTACCAAGTTGTGGGGAGTTGTGGGGGGGGTAAGCCCCCCAACCCCCATCAAACTAGGGCGGGGATTGTAGCGGTGCGAGCGAGAAATCGCATCGACACCCTGAAAAGCTCAATATTTCATTTAACCTTTCAAGAGTTCGGGTGACTTGAGCGATACGAGTCGACGACACGGCGACGAATTAAATGCCCGAGACGGATATATTGTAACTCTGGCAAAGCCTCAGTACAAACGTTGCACGTATGGCAAGTTGATGAGCCCATGAAGGAGATTGGATGCTTGGCGTAGTTCGTCATGCCCAAGGCTGCCACATCAAGCTCGAGATATCGACCTTCGTGCTATTTTTTAAATCTCCCGCGTGAGTGGATTTTGCGTGCGGCGCAAATGCAGGCGACAATGTGGGCTTCCATATTCGCATTTCATGTACGTGAGATTTATTGACAACTCACAACCAAGTTTGCTTCATATGCCCTTCGAGCATCCCTTTGGGCAACTGCATTGAATGCATACGACATTGAATGCATACGAGCATCTCCAACGGTCTTTCGATAAATTCTCGTTTATCCCAGATTTGCCGTGACAAATGGGTCGACAAATTTGTCGATTGGCCAAATCTAGTGTAATCCCAGGATTTTGAATACCAAAAAGCATATCAAATGTTACTGCCGATCTTATCTATAAGCGAAATATCAAAAGTGGCTGTAATAGTTGTCAAAGATGTAATTTCACGCTCAGTGCATCAACATCCAAATTCTCGCTTTTGATTGGTGCCCGACTTGTGCAAGTGTTGTCATCGGAATGACTTTACTGAAATACTCGCCTCTGATGGGCCTACCGACGTTTTGCCAGATGTTTGGCCTGACCGATACATGACGAAAATCGTGAAACTTCGGTGTCCCCTCCATCAATGTCAATGGTACTTTTCGTGTAGATCAAATTTGGAACTCAATTTTGACGCCACCGAAAAGGTCGACAGATATGATCACCCGAAAACATAAGCGTTGCCGTGGGTCCTCGTCAAACCACCTTGACAATTCAGCTTCGTCAATCCCAATTC
>VJMH01004419.1:0-32946 GCA_009835185.1 Aphanomyces stellatus
GACTTGGGGAAATATCGCGCTCACTCATAGACGACGGCCGATGGATGGTGGTACTGTCCGCGGCGTCAACATTTGGGCTTATAAATAAGCTGTACTCTATTGGCTTCGCGTAAAAGATGCGCATGAAGTTGAGAGCGACATACCATTAAACCAGCGGGGAAGAAATTGAATTTTTGAACATGCAATTGCGCTCCCCTCCACATGTCGACGACAGCAAAGACTGTCCTTCGCCGAAACTATGAATTTGGTTGACCAAGCGTCCCTGCCAACTGCTTTGTGCTTTCGCTGGTTTAATGGTATGTCGCTCTCAACTTCATGCACATCTTTTACGCGAATCCAATTACTTTGCGAAAGGACACCATCATTTTGCGGATGATGCCATAAAAAGTCCAGATGACACGTTGTGTGGATCGCGAAGTGGCGTCGCAACCAAATACTACGCTGCAGATAGTATTGATGGCATGCATTACAATGTGTTGAGAGGTCTGAATCGAATCATGTTTGGAAACCCCGCAGCAATATTTGTAGCGTTTCAAATACTACTACGTAGTATTGTTCTTTTCCTCAAAATTTTGAATATTGGCGTGACTTCATGAATCGATGAGCAATCACGCCAAGCATTTGAGTCTACGCAACAAAATCCGCAGAAAGCACGAGGAAATTTCATCCCTGATTTGATTGGTCGACTTAAACCAATCAAATCGTCTGAATAAATTTCAGCCAATGGGCGCGATTGGTGATCGCGCGATTCGATTCTCGGACATCCCCCAAATTCATACCGAATCGACAATAATAGTTTTAAAGGATTATCCATATGA
Source organism: Aphanomyces stellatus (assembly GCA_009835185.1). NCBI lineage: Eukaryota > Oomycota > Saprolegniomycetes > Saprolegniales > Verrucalvaceae > Aphanomyces > Aphanomyces stellatus. Next base: position 819 of record VJMH01004419.1, read on the forward strand.
ACTCTAACCCCTAACCCCTAATACCCCTAACCCTTAATATCCCTAACCCCTACCCCTAACCCCCTCATTCCGCGAATGCGATTACAAATTGTAACTCAGGAACATCCACCATGTTTTAATTTAGTCACACGAATAAACCCACCAATTGTTTTCAGTACTGGCGGGGGAATGCCGTGAATGATCATGATCAACAGTGATCCATTGTGTCAGGGTGTACGGATAAACGTCCAAATGCAATGATTGGGCCGCACCAAGCACACAAGACACCGTGGGATTGAAATGCAGGCAACCAAACTAGATGGCCCCCATAATCACCACCATGTCGACGGCCAACTAATTCACTTGGCCGTCAACGTCGTCGTGATAGTGGTATCTTGCTTCGTGTTCAAGCAGCATTTTCCGAGAGATTTCACGAGCATTGTCCAAGTGTTTTTTCAGTTTTTGCTCGAACGTCATGATCGCGTTTTCAGCAACTTGTCTTTCCTTCGCTGTTTGCTGAACTTCCATGGCCAGATCGGCATGAGTACTCTGCAATGCGTTGCAGTGAGTATCCATACGATCCGAATGCCGTTTCAGAGTCAACAGGAATACATGAGCACGCAAGATTTCAATTTGACGTACTTGATACGCAGCTGATGAAACAATATTGTCTTCCCGAAGAAGCCTATTGGACTCTTGAACAACATGAATTTCGCTACGCAGCGATGCATTTTCATTCAGCGCTTGAGTCAACATCGCGCGCATGCGGGCCTATGATCGAGGCGTCAAAAGTAGTGTCAATGCGCTGTCGCACACCTGAGCTTCCACAAGACAAGTCATTTCTGATTGACTTGGGGAAATATCGCGCTCACTCATAGACGACGGTCGATGGATGGTGGTACGATGAAAACAATTGCATAAAATGATCGATCGTTTTGAGCATACAAACTTCAAGTCAAATAGTTAGGAATTTATGCTTAACTATTTATCAATAAATTGATCGGAACATGCATTCGATTTCATCGTTGCACGCAAAAACTCAATGTTCAACTGACAATATCTCAACTTGTAGTTGCCCGATTTACTTGCAATTTAGCAATATGAGATACGCATAGCCTGTTCTATCTACACCGTGCAACTTTACGAGTTGAAACGCCATTCAACTTGCGAAAATCAGCGTTTGTTTTTGGTCTTTCCGCGAAAAACGACAACTTTACGACTACGCTACTCCTAGACGAAGAATCATGAGACCTTCAATTTGTGACCAAATTAAAGCCCAGTGTCATGGTTACATTCCCTCAAAAGGGTTTTGGTCCAAAGATCCCACGAGAGGAGAAATCAGGATGCAAAAGTACAGTTTTTGACAAACATGTATCAACACATGAAAAACATCGATGTCTAACTTAAGAATATTCATTTATATTTGCCTGCTCAATATGGACTAATCTTAAAAACCACTAATAAATAAGATACATGTTTTCCCCCGTCATTTTCAATTTCCCATGGCCACGGGAAAGGGAGTTCGCGTCTCGTTTCGATGCGCGGGGATTGAAAGAGAAGGTAGCAGTGTCGATCACCACTTGAGGCTGAACGTTGTGCGTGTTGCATTCATTGGAACGGAACAGAATTCGCCACCTCCTTCGGAGTTGAGAACGATGGATGATCGCGAACTGAAGCATGATTCACATTGTTGCCTTCTGGACACAGCATCCCATTACAATTTCTTGCAACAGAGCTAATAATTGCAGTTTCCCCGCAGCCTCCCGACGCAAACCGGCTATCTTCGATTCGATAATATCACCAAGTATATACTCTTCGAAATTCGGCAAACGAAGAAATGTGTGCAGCGAAATTAACATCAATGGAAACCCCCTCCACCAGAGAAATCAATCCCAAAGTGGGAGATATATTGAACGAGCCAAACCTGTTCAATGGGGGAATTCCTCCCTATTGTTCAACCGTCCATAGTAGAGAGCCACCTTGGAATCGCGTCGGTTTATTGCTTGTGATTGACTCAGAAGGGGTGCAAGACCACCCACTCTCCGCGTCATCTCCCAACCAACTTCGCGTCGACGGGCCTCCAATGCATGCTTCGGCATATGGCGACGCAGCTCCATGAAGGCATCTTCTAGAAGATTGAGACTCACTGCGAATGGAAGCAATTGGACTTCTTGTGCACGTGGGCGAGGTGAATTTTATAATATCGATCTAAAACCTTTTTGTAATATTTTAAACTCGATTATTTTGAGCAGGAGAGCGACAATAATAACGCGATTAAAATGTTAAATACAAAATATGCCAACTGGGTATAGGATTGTTTTATTCATTTCCGGAGGTTTCGTGTCATTGAGGCGCGTTACTTCGTTGAGTGTCGCAATTCTTCAACAAAACTTGGCACCACTTCCTTGACGTGACAAAGAAGCAAGGTGCCGACAGAGGAGGGAAGGACGAAGATTCACGATGTGGGACTCCAAGAGAGCTGACTCCTTCACAATAAGTGCCAAGAAGATGTCCGAGACGAAACCTCCGTCGTCGATGACCGAGTCAGTCGGGAAGTCTGCCATCCATCGCGACGAGAGGCCCATCGATGACGATTTGCTCAGCGTGTATCATGAAGCCTCGATGGCGATGTCGTTGCCGGAACCATACGTATCGCAGCTCAACAAAAAGTTCCTCTTAGTGGAGGACTTTGTGCAGCTCACAACGACTGTCATCGCCGAACCATTTGAAGTCAAGCCTCTTGGGTACTACAAAACGCCCGATGGATTTGACATGTGAGTTTATCTTTCGCCGGTCACGGCTCAAATTTCTCTTTAGCTATGTCTTTGAGTGCTCGTTGGGCTCCCCGGACCGTTTGTCGATGAAGAAGAGGTGCGAAAATGGCGCATGAGCACCCGCTTATCCTATTGTAGATGGAAAATTCAACGCCGTTACCGCCATTTCGACTTGTTTCTGTCCAAGATCACGGAAGTGGCTCCATCTTTCCGCGTGCCGTCCCTCTCAGGTTCCTATCTCCAAATGTTCCGCGCCAAGCACTGCAAGGACCGTTTGGTGGAATTGCATCTCTGGTTGACCAAAACCGTCGAAATGCTTCAGAAGTCGCCCGCCGCGTCCGATTTGCACATGCTTCTCTGCTGTTTTCTCTTTGCCGGGGCGAACATGCCGTATGTGACGTTTGCTTCGTTGCCGCAGTTCGCGTGGGCCGATGAAGAAATCAACATCCGCCTCACCTCCACGCCACTCTATCCGTCCAAAGTGCGCTCGTCGATCGAAACCGAAGCCGGCATTGGCATTCGCTTGATTCCCTATTCCAGCCGCATGGAGGGAGGCAATTGTGTCTACCACGGAGCCAGTGTCAAGGGCTTTCTTCGGGACCACATTGACAGCAATATTCAACATGTTCGCCTTGGATCCAAGCTCGCCCGTCTCAACGGCGTGTCGATCGAAGACGAGGACTTCAGTACGATCTTGTTGCTCTTGCGGAACGTGGCCCGTCCCATGCACCTGACGTTTACGTTTGACCCGAGACCCCAATTCAACACGCTGACGGAACTTGAACTGCGGCGCCACAACCGCGTGTCCTCCCTTAGTTCGTTGTACAGCAACGTGGGCTCGTCCATGGATGCGACAGAGGTGCAGACACCCATGAATGTGTTGGGCTCGGTCTTGAACGAAACGTTTGGTCGCAAGCGAACTGAAACCATTTCTGTGACGTCGGAAGAGCCCGACAACCAGGACGAAGAAGTGGTTTCGTGGGACGAAGTAGGTGGGTTTTTTATGGACACCGTCACGACGGGCTTTTTCGCCCGTGTTCGTGTGGACAAATCCAAGCAAACGCCGAATGGTACATGTCAAACGTGTAAGTGGCGATCATTGACAGTCCTGTAGATGTGGAGGGGGTGTGGAGTACGCCTGTGGGACCCATGAGCGTACTCTTGACTGCGTGTAAATTGCGGGGCCGAGAAGCAGTGTTTCTATCCATGACACCAAAAGTAACGACTTGAAACAACAAATAGACGCTTATGATTTGCCTAGATGTTTCTCAAACCCAATAACCAAGCCAGTCAAACCACGCGACGGTAGTGCTTCCAAATTGGTTGTTCTGATGGCAATGTAGGAATAAAAAACCGGAAATGCGCCTCGAACGTGGTATGGTGTTGGTGTCTGTCAATAAAAAGTCGACGTGTGGGCTGTCCTTCGCCGAAACTATGAATTTGGTTGACCAAGCGTCCCTGCCAACTGCTTTGTGCTTTCGCTGGTTTAATGGTATGTCGCTCTCAACTTCATGCGCATCTTTTACGCGAAGCCAATAGAGTACAGCTTATTTATAAGCCCAAATATTGACGCCGCGGACAGTACCACCATCCATCGGCCGTCGTCTATGAGTGAGCGCGATATTTCCCCAAGTCAATCAGAAATGACTTGTCTTGTGGAAGCTCAGGTGTGCGACAGCGCATTGACACTACTTTTGACGCCTCGATCATAGGCCCGCATGTGCGCGATGTTGACTCAAGCGCTGAATGAAAATGCATCGCTGCGTAGCGAAATTCATGTTGTTCAAGAGTCCAATAGGCTTCTTCGGGAAGACAATATTGTTTCATCAGCTGCGTATCAAGTACGTCAAATTGGAATCTTACGTGCTCATGTATTCCTGTAGACTCTGAAACGGCATTCGGATCGTATGGATACTCGCTGCAACGCATTGCAGAGTACTCATGCCGATCTGGCCATGGAAGTTCAGCAAACAGCGAAGGAAAGACAAGTTGCTGAAAACGCGATCATGACGTTCGAGCAAAAACTGAAAAAGCACTTGGACAATGCTCGTGAAATCTCTCGGAAAATGCTGCTTGAACACGAAGCAAGATGTATTGAAGAAAGCAGAAAGTCGATTGAGGTGGCTAAGAAGGTGGCGGAAGCGCGCGCAAAACGGCAGGGGGATGAAGCGCTTGCTGCGCTAAGACGTCAAAACAACGTGGACATGCAAAGATTGGCTGAAGACAACGGGGAAGAAATTGAATTTTTGAACCAGCAATTGGCTCTGTGGAAACATCAAGTCGAAGTTTTGACTGAAAATGAAAAACGAAAACGAACGCATGAACTTATGCCCAAGATGAGTGGCGATGATATGATGTTCATGGACGAAGAGCTAGACCGCCGTGCAGGTGCCCGAGTGCGCTCCCCTCCACATGTCGACGACAGTAAAGACATCGACTCTCCGAATGATCAGTCGATATGGGATCGAGTGTTCGACTCTCCCAACAGCGAAACGCCTTGAGCTCGGAACTATTTAACAGAAATATGATTCACATGTATCTATATTGTTGTACGAACGGAATGACTGCAGCGGTAACAAGCAGAATACAACAAGTGATTACGCAGGACAGTTGGAGTACTATCTCGTGACGACCTTTCCTTACACTTCAACCACAATACTCGAGAATGGCAACGTTTGGTGTCCCCATTGTCAGTTACACTCGCAAAGCAAAGAAACCGTTTTATTATTTCAACCGAATCAAACTCCAATTGCAGTCATGGGCCAGTCATGGTACCTACTCATGGTGCTGGCTGTAACAGTATGCTAGCTGGTTATTATTCAACTCATATTGCCACTAGACCGCATCAAACGTTGTTTACTATCGACAAGACTACAGTAATAATGTGATAGCCCGAAGCGATGACTTCACGACGCGAACGATCGTTGACTCGCCAGCTTGGAACAAAATCATTGGCATGACTGTGCACGAGCAAGCGGCAAAGTGAGCTTCTAATCCGAGATGGAATTACGAAAATTGAAGTAGACTGTACTGGTCTGATGGCACGGTAATTTGGCGGAGCAACATCGATGGGTCCTCAGTTGAGGTTTGCTCCCCATGCGAAATAATGGCCTGTGACTTTGCTTAGGTTTTTGTTGGAGCGTTTGTAAGTGTGACATTGCAAGGCTACAACTTCGGCGCGAGTGCAAATGACGTCACGCTAACTGTCCTAACGTATCTGTGCACCTCGATTTTATCGTGGTCGCCTACAACAGTAACCTGTTTACTCCGCATCCCTGCCGTCGCCTCAAGCAATTATGTTACTCCTCCAGACGTGACTATTCAAACGCCATTTGGGAGCACTACAGGTTATACATTATCGACGTGCACATCTCATTTACATCAGGGATTACACCTGCTATTAATGATTTGCTGAGCTCCAAAGCTTATGTAAAACCCCTTGTATCAAACATCTCGATTCAGGTGACTTTGTTGTCCCCTCATACATTGGCAATCGACAACTTCGATGCAACTGCGAAATGGTTATACTTCTCCAGTTACGTTTGTGGTTGCATTTACCGAGCCCATGTGCAAACCATGGATGCAACTGTATTGTTGAAGAACGTAAGACATTCCCTTGAAATTTTCTCACCAATCATAGGTTTGGAGTGTGTATGGGATGTCCATATTTGGCACGTTGCTTCGATATACAGTGGAATCAAAAGGCACAATAAATCTCCTTGACGTTTCCAACACGTCAAATGCACCAATTGTAATAATCCAAAATCTCAAATCTCCAAGAGGCATTTGTGTCGACCATACTAATGTGAGAAATATTGTTTTTATCCACCTTACCATTATTAATGTGACTAGTCTGTCTTGTACTTTGTCGAGAAGGGAGGCAAAATATTCAAAGCACTAACTAACGGAAAGTCTTTTTCTGACCAACAGCAAAATTCTATTCAAATTCAGAGACTAATGGGACTAAGCTCCTTCACAAGGTTAAATGGCATTGCATTAGACGAAACCAACAAGTAAAGCATATCGTGTATACTATATATTCTGATTATATTATTTTAAGTATGCTTTATTGGAGCGAAAGCAATTCAAATGTGATAGCGCGAGCTCCGCTTGATATACTTCAGCGACAAATAGTGATAGGTGGAGGCCCGAATTCGATAATAAGGTATTTTAGTTCAGTTCAAAGACAAATCTAAACAACGCGTAGCTGGCCCAGGCATGTTCACGTCACACAAAGCGATGCATTGTTTTTCTCTGAATATGGTGGTCGAATATCGTCGGGGGCTGTCGGGACTAACGGCCCATTCAACTACATATTGAATCTTGTGACTGAAGTGCTGATGGAAACTAACACACCAGATCAACCCATGCATTTCTATGGACTAGAATGATGGATTTATTGATATAAATTCCTCAGTGTAAATAAAATTTGGGCCAATGGTTCTTCCATCTTGTATATTGTTTCGCGATACATTGTTTTGAACATATCAGTTTTTGACTGAGCTGCTTTGGAGGAAGTGGTACGAATAATTTGTTTAAGATACCCTTGAATCTTGATGAGGATATTCGGGGCTATTAAATTTAATGCTTCTTGTTCCTGGGAAGGTAGCAACTGTATTTTATTGTAGGCATCAAATGTATTCAGCATAACCAAAACGGCATGTTCAATATCTTCGACCTAAAGTTAAAGAAACAATTAGACTGAATACTATATTTGAATTTCAAATACCTTATTCGACGAGGCGTATAATTGGGCCAACTCTTGGTGGATAATTACAAATGTTTTCCCAACTTCAATGGCACCAAAATAATCTAATGCCTTCTCGTAATGCCTTCTTGCTAATTCCATTCGCTGTTTACTTGATCCATTATGAGCCCGTTGGCTATAAAACGAAGCCATTTGATAGTGTGTGGCAGCGATTTGGCGTTGATCACCGAGCTCAACATACAAATTTAGAGCTTTATTGAACTTTTCCAAAATTGGAGAAATATTTTCAGTCGGTATCATACTTAGCTGCACGGCCCATACCAAGTATGTCAATGCCAATTCTCCCGTTACTTTTGCGTGCAATTCTGAGTTTGCTTTGCATTGTTTCAATTGTGCATGTGCTTTTTGACATAATTCAATGGCTTGAATATAATGTGATTGAGCATCAAAAGAATTTCTTTCGGCTAGTACTTTGTGTAGATTCGCTAAATTTGCATAAAGTAGTGCAACATTAACTCCATCTACATCAATAAATAGTCAGCAATGAAATTCATCATACGTGGCAATACCCTCAATGGCTTCAAATATTACACTTCCACCTTCAAACCACAAATAGGCCCTGGAGAGATCGTTTCGACGAAGAAAATATTTACCAAGTTCATTAGAAGCATTTCCCAGTTTTTTCATAAGAACACTGGAATACATCACATTAGGTCAGTAAGTCAATTAAATGCGTTACGTACAAAAATAATTCAGCATTAACGGGGGGATCGAGAGCTCGCAAATATGAAAAAAATGCAAGATTCAGCAAATTTTCGCGAATATCATGTCCCATTGGTTTTGAAAACGAATGTAACGACTGAATATGTTTGAAGGCGTTATCAAGGGTTCCAAAATAGTGTTCAGTTGGAATAACACCACCACTGACGATATTGAACGTTGTTATCAAGGGCAAGACGTCGACTGAATCGTCATGGTCAATTACGCTTGCCATATCGCCAATAGTTTCCAAAACGCAAGCGCGGCATTCTTCCATACTGTGGCACGACTTAAATGAGGACTTTTGTGATTTTACCCCAGTGACACCACCAAAATCCAAATCTTGAACAATTTTCTGAAAAAAATACCTGCTCTCTACGACTGTTGATGGGTGCTTTGGGACAGGAATTACATCGACTGGTATGAACATGCACGCTTCATGCATTGACTCCAACATTTTGCTGTACGAGGAACTCTCCATGTAAATAGTGGCCAAATGCATGCACGTTGTACTGTGTTTCAACTTCAGTCGTAAAACTTCGTCAACAACAAAGGAGCCTACATCGTCTTCGTCATCTTCAACATTTTCCGCAACGTCTTCCGCTGCTGCCAATGATGTCATGTCTCTGTCACGGAGATAATCCACAAGGCATCCTTCGAGCACACGGATGCTGTGAAGTAGATGTTGCTTTGCTTTGACTAATGCATCAATTTTCTCCGCTGAGATAAGGCCAGGGTAAACTTCTCTGAGGTATGTATCAGCCATTTGCTCAGCAACTGTGGCGCATATGGAGTCTTGTGCTTTCGAGCGGCTTTCGTCACGACGAATTTCTTCCAACAATTCTAAACATGTGGCTAATAACTCTCTCTGGCGTAATCGTAGTCGAAATTGCAATGTTGGGGTCTCTGTCGCTGATTGGATCAAACGCGCTGCTCGAGAGGCAAAACGGTAACACAACATGGCCATCATGTACTTCCATTTACGCTGCCTGCCCTTGGACAACATTCCAACGTCGTATAAACGAAGAGAACAATTCCCTTCTTCCCGATACAGCCAGTATGTCCCATTTGCTTCTGAGCAATTTTGCTAAAACAAGTATGAACGAATGACCGAAAATGTTGGAGAATGAACCTGTAAAAATTTAAAAAGCATTGTAGCATTCATGTTGACATCTTGAATGTCAAATAATGGTTGTGAAGTACCATTTAAATATGGAATATCCCTTGTTTGAATTAGTTGATATCCCCGGACATATCCTTTTGAGTGCATACAAATGGCAAGCTCGGGTATGTTTGCAATCTACGCACAATCTATCTATACGTAATGATGAAATCAATGAATACCCTACCACATTGTCGAGATAGTAATCAAGGGCTGTACAGAGTGACATGTCTTTGTCCACATCGTGAAGTTTCAAGGACACTGCTGGATGGTCTTTGTTGCTAAAGAGTTGAACATCGCTTCCCAAAATCTACAGCCACAATTAGGATGATGGGGCCAAATTTTGAATGTCATGACCATTTTCATATCTTGGAATTTCCATTTGAAGGTTCGCTGAAAGGCTGGGATAACATTCGGCAATTGACGACCATCGTGTTTTTGGATTTTTGATCTTTTTTTTTTGTCGGGAGTAAATTTTGTCTGCGTTTCTGCAACGACATCTGTCAAAGGGTTCGTCTGTGTACTTTGGTAAATGAAATTTTCATACAAGTTGGGCGGAAAAAAGCTATCGGACGACGTTGACTGGCTATGATTAATTCGAAGAACTTCGTTGCATGCGTCAAATCCTTTTGGTATGTCTTTTTCATCCACATCACCATCCACAACGAGAGTATTTCCAACGCGATGAATCGCAAGGGACACTCTGCCTTGTGAATAGGGCAATTTAAAGAGGGTCTTGATGTTCTCAGCTGGGCCAAGGAAATGCACAACCTCGTCTGATCCACAATGTGAATAGTGAGGTTGGGTGAACGCATCAGGAAGGACATTAAAATCATCGTAGCCATATTCGTCGCCGTAACCAGCAAGTTCGACGCGACCTTGATGCAATCTCAGCGACATTTGCTTGCGACTGTTCTTCATGAGGTTCTCGAGATGCACTTGTTTCTGACTTTCAGTTGGCGAATTGTTCAAATCGGTGTCATTGTCTAATTGCTTGAAGCGGAACGATGGCATGGGCTTGTGAATGAGACTGCCATCTGAGCCATGATCAAGCGCCAACCCGGTGTCATTGAACGCGTTAAAGCCATCATTCAGTAGCCCCCCGGGTGCTCCAACATCATCCAACTTAACAAGCTGCAGTTCTTGTTCATAAGCAGTGAACTCCACAGAGTCCTTGTCCGCGTCCATGGGCGATACCAGTTTCGCGACTCGAGTCGAGCGTCAGTGAGCTCACTTATCCGGACAGGCAGCCATCGAAGTTCGTAGTACAATACTCCGAGCAACAAATTCCAGTTTAGAAACAAGAGGCGAGTGCCCCAAGATGCTAAGCCCCAACAAGAAGATCGCTGTCGTTGATGAATGTATTGATATGCTCATATTTGGAATATGCATTATCATGCTCGAGAGAGTCTAAAAAATCCCAAATACTAAAAAATGTACACATCAATGTGTTGGTGGTGTTGACCTTGCCAACTCCATACAAGCAAAGCAACTCCCGAGGTAAAAGTACCGCAAAATAAACGAAGGTGATCAAATCCGTTTGACTTGAATCTCGTGTTCTTACTGTTTCCATGAGGTGTCGTCAAAAAATGTCATTGGAGGTCCACCGCACTGGTGGCGCATTGGATGCGAATTCTAGCGGCCCCAATGTCATCGGCTTTGTGGAAATAATCTACACATTGCAAGTGTGTCTCTTCGCAAAAAGCCAAGACTCTTGTGGCAAACTTCTATTGTCGAAGTTCGAAGTTGGAGGATCGTAACCTTTGAGCTGAAGATACGATGCACCCCTCCGGCGATTACAATCCTCCCGACAGCATGGGTCTTGACGCTGCAGAAATCATGGTACCGAGCCAAGCAGATAGTCAAGCAGATATACCACCACACATGGGCATCATTTACAGTGCCTCAAGCCCCACGGACAGCACAGCCAGTATCAGCCTGGACCTGGACCTCCTCGAATCCTCGTCGCGATCACGAGACGCGCGCGACGACGACACATCTCCCACGCATGGGGTGCCGACAAGGAACGAACAAAGGATGACTTACGAAGTTTGCCTCGAAAAAGGCATGTATGGCCTCGGCATCTACTTCGCCGATGACGGATCCGCTGCCATTGTCGACCAGCACGTTCCCTTCTACAAACTGCCGTCAGGACATGCTGCACCAGGTGAAGCAAGTGGTGTGATCAAGCCCGGAGATATTCTCACTCACATCAACGACGAATGCGTTGCTCATTACAAGTTCGAGGACCTTGTGGAGGCACTTCGTACTCTACCGTCTGGGCGTGTCAAGCTGACATTCTGCTCCCCGCTTTTCCACTCGCTTGTCGACGTGAAGGCTTCACATGAAGAAAATTTGGAGAAACGAATCGAGGCATTGCATGAAGAGCTTGAACGGGAAAAGAAGTGCCGGCAAATTGCGGAGAAGAGGATGCAACTCTATCGAGAGGAAGTTTTGCGGCTCGGTGAATTGAACATTGGCCTGCGGTGCCAAATAAAGAAGGTCGAGGCCGACTTGCAAGCAAGTCAGAAATTTATGAGGCAGACCCACGTTGCACTCTAATTATTGCGGCGTTGTCGACACTCCTTTGATAGCAAACAGTTTGGCTTTAATGAGGTGGACACGTGCAGATTTTGTTCAAATGGAAACACGATCGGTCGAAACTTGCGCAGTTTATTCATTCGCTTTTAATGGACGTGGTTCATCTGCTCAGAACTTGCATTATCGACAATCAGGGCTACTACCCCCCGTTCAGAAACTCTAGTCTGAAATAAATTGTAGATCATCATCGCAGAATAACTAGCCAATTGGCTTCTAAGACTACTCTCTGGGTGTATGCGTTGTATCGACTCGATTTTTCCTGCAAACAACAATCCGATATGCTGACGAGGGACGTGTCGAAGACGATGGATATAAATCAAATAGGGATCAGTAATCCTGTTAAAGTCCATCACGGTGGAAATCAGACCCGAAAGATGGTTGATTTGTAGGAATTCATCATCTCAATACACAAATGCAAACATGATGCTGCTCAGACAGCCAAGGGTTATCTCGACAATCGGGGCTACTACCCCCCGTTCAGAAACTCTAGTCTGAAAACTCTTTAACATCATCATAGCAGCTCGTAGGTATGAACATGCACTGGTAGTTTCTCGACCGCAAAATGAAAAGTGAGCTTTGGCGTTGTGGGGTCCGTGGGCGTTTCAACCGACCACTCGTTCAAGAACGGCTTGGTGCCACTCATTCAGGAAGAAAAACTGATATTTTTCTGTGAATAATCCTCGAATATCCAGGAAAAACACAGTTTCTACCACTCAATTCAGCCAATCACAGGACTTTGATTCAATAAATCTGAAATTTTTGCAGCGCTCGAAATATTTGTCGAAAATACGAAAAAGATGCATTTTCCCCAAAATTGCACCAAATAATTAATTGTAACTCGAATGGGGCTGGACGGCAAGCGATCGAGAGATCACCACCGGGAATATAATTCAACCCCTCATTCACGACGGAGTATGCAATATTTCACCGGCGATGCAAACTTGGCGAAAGTTCATTGTGCTACGACTATCATGTTGACCGCCATTGTAAATATTGAACATAAAAATACATCATATTATGCGCCCTTGAGCTGCTCTAAGGAAATACAAGGGGCATTGCTGTATATTCCTGGCGCGACAGTCTTCAGTTTAAATCTATGACAAGGGGCTGAGGCTCTTTGTGGCGTTGCTGACATTGCGATTCAAAAACTCACATCAATATTCGATTTGGCAGTACGTTGATTCATTTTGACAGGTTTTTGCGGCAAATCGAATTTTGCGGTCCCCAAAAGCACGGCATGAGCGGCAAGAAGAGCGTCGTGAAGAATCGGGCCCCGGCGCCGATTCAAATTACGGCGGAGCAAATCCTTCGAGAAGCCCAAGAGCGCAAGGAGGAATCAGTGAAGCCATCACGACGACGTATCACAGATGTCGAAGAATTGGAGGAATACCGCATGAGCAAGCGCAAGACGTTCGAAACCGAGATTCGACGTCAACGTCAGCATCTGGGTACCTGGATCAAATATGCGCAATGGGAAGAGACTCAACATGAATTTGCCCGCGCCCGGTCTGTGTTTGAACGGGCCATTGATGTTGATTACAAGAACCACTCCTTGTGGTTGAAGTACGCCGAGATGGAAATGAAGAACAAGTTCATCAATCATGCGCGTAATGTATGGGATCGTGCCGTCAGCTTACTTCCTCGAGTTTCTCAATTTTGGTACAAGTACGCATTCATGGAAGAAATGGTGGGCAATCTTGATGCTGCGCGGGCTATATTCGAGCGTTGGATGGAATGGCAGCCTGATGATCAGGCTTGGTACTCTTACATCAAGTTGGAAGTACGAGCCAAAGAGCGAGAACGAGCTAGAGCGATTTATGAAAGATACATTATGTGCCACGTTGCCGAGCGATCATATCTGAAATACGCCGCTTGGGAAGAGAAAAACAATGAATTGGCTCGAGCGCGGTCAATTTACGAGCGCGCCATGGTTGAACTTCGCCAAGACGAACGCAGCGAAAAGACCTACGTTGCGTTTGCTGCATTTGAAGAACGATGCAAAGAATTTGAACGCGCTCGTGCCATTTACAAGTATGCACTGGACACTTTGCCCAAGGAAGATGCCGTGAATTTGTATAATGGTTTCATCAATTTCGAAAAACAACACGGGGACCGGAAACGCATCGAAGAGGTCGTGATCGCGAAGCGCCGTGTGCATTACGAACAACAGGTCGCGGCCAACCCGATGGATTTCGACACATGGTTTGAATACATTCAATTGGAAGAAGCCGAGGGGAATGAAGCTCTTACCAGAGAAGTTTACGAGCGCGCAATTGCGAATATCCCACCGGTGCATGAAAAGGTATTTTGGCGTCGATATATTTACCTTTGGATCAAGTACGCTGTCTTCATGGAACTGGTGGCCGAATCCAGGGAAGACGCGAAGCAAGTGTATTTGCAGTGCCTTTCCATCATTCCTCATGCTTCGTTCACCTTTTCGAAAATCTGGATCCTTTATGCAAAATTCCTCATTCGCGGAAAGGATGTGAAAGCCGCTCGACTTGTATTGGGTGAAGCACTTGGCCGATGTGCAACGCCCAAGCTGTACCGCAGCTATATTGCTCTAGAGCTGATGATGGGCGAAGTTGATCGTTGCCGCACATTGTACGAGAAGTGGCTCTTGTTTACACCCCATAATTGCACAGCGTGGAAACAATACGCTGATTTGGAGAGCGGTGTCGGTGAAGTCGCGCGTGCCAGAGCCGTGTTTGAATTGGCCATCCAGCAGAATGTACTCGACAAACCGGAAATGATGTGGAAATCCTACATTGATTTTGAAATTGAAAATGAAGAATTGGAAAAGACCCGAGAGTTGTACGAGCGTCTTTTGGAACGGACGAAGCACGTGAAAGTGTGGATCAGTTTTGCCCAATTCGAGGGAAGTCACTTCGATGCGGCAAGTGCCCGCGATGTGTTCGATCGTGCTTCGACATGCTTGAAGGAAGAAGAGAAAAAAGAAGACAGATTACAACTCGTGGAAGCCTGGCTGGCATATGAGGAATCCCTGCCTGACAATGATTCCAACATTCAAAAGACACAGAAATTGTTGCCTCGCAAGGTTCAAAAGCAGCGCATGGCGTATGCTGATGATGGGGTATGTTATATTTTGTTGCGTGTGAAATCTAATTGTCCATGTAGACTGAATTGGGTATGGAAGAATACACAGATTATGTGTTCCCGGATGAAGAAAAATCCCAATCGAATCTTAAGCTACTTCAAGCTGCGCACTTGTGGAAGAAGCGAGCTCGAGAAGAATGAAGGTCTCATTCGTGATAATCCTGATTCAATAATAATGTGCGAGAAGCAAAATCCCTATGAGTAGTATATGTTACAAGGGGTATCTCCATGGATGCAGAAGCATTAATTACTGTATTCGTGCGAAAAATAAATAAAAAACACTTTCATACGAGTAAACAATTATTCACGAGTCGACTTATCTTTGTGGTATGTCTACCAACGAAGAACACATATTCAACACCTGTGTTGGGTATTCAAGTGGATTTACTACTTGCGGTACCGCCGTATTCGGCGGCCCCAGGAGAAGACAAGGTACCTCAACTTGAACGGAATGAATGTGCGGATGAGTGTTCACGCGGAAGTTGCTCTCCCATGAAATGCTCGCCCACGACGACTTCGAGTCGCGTGCCGCACATAATCGATTCCGCACTCGCGCAAATTGAAATGCAACACGCGCACCCGAGAAAATGAACGATTACGTTTACCAAAGAACTCGATCAATGGTAATGACCATACAACAGTTCTGGAAGATTTTCCTACCAGAATACGTTAAATCTTTCAAAGGTGAATATAGAAATGAATTACCAGCTTCGAATGGCACGGCGCCAAAAACTGAAGAACTTGTTCTGCAGAAGGGCTAACACGTCGTAAGTCAAATGAAACGCCGCGCACTCACCGATCAAGTGGGTCCAAGGCAGTCATGGAACTGACGAGCGCCATTTCTGTTGGATAGTGGTTGGGCGTTGGTAGAACACCGTGTCTTGCACTTGTCAACACTTGGACGCGCTCCATGCCCGTTGCGAAATAGCAGCACAATTCAAGGAGAATAAGCCCAAGCCCAAATATATCCGACTACGTTGCACATGTTGAGGGTAATGGCAAAATGAGGCACTACCTTTTCGGAGTAGCACGTTTTCGCCTGGCCTGAGCCTACTTGCTCGGGGGATGCATAGAGGAACGTGCCAACTGCAGTTGTATGGGACGACGCCGTCAACAACGGCGTTGATTTGGAGGTTGCATCGGACGAATCATCCCATGCTGCTGTGGAGAGGCCGAAATCACCCACTTTGGCCACGCCGTTTTGCAAGAAAACATTATCCGGTTTGATGTCGCGGTGGATGATACCCCATTCGTGCAAATGTTGAACGCCGCGAACAACATCTTTGAAAAACTTGAGTGCCATGGCGTGAACGGACACGGACGTCACGCGTTCGGGGCCAGTGAGACGCAGCCAGGTCGTGAGGTTGTTGATGGCGATAGAGTCGCGTCTTTGCTCGCATAGTTCCATCTGCATCCTCCTTGAGGATGGCTCACAGGTCAGCTACTTACTTGGATGAAAAGTGTCTTGGCCATGGTTGTCGGAGACATCACCTTGGTCACCACTGGCTTGCTCATCGCGCTCATACTTGCGTTCGATTCTTGCGAATAGCTTTCAAACTCAATGCCGCAAGGCGAATAGCTCGGCTCAAAAGAGTCACAAGACGATTGCACAGAGGAGGAATCAACCGAGGACGACGACTCTTCCTCGGAGTCGGACGTGGACACTGCCAACGCAGACGTCTCGTCCTCTCGTTCCTCCATCCACGAGCCATAGTATTTTACAATGTTGCGATGGCTGGGCACATGGGCCATCACTTGGACTTCACGCATTGCCTACATTGATATGTTCCCATACAGCCAAAAGCAGACGAGGACAAACCTGCTTGAGACGACTGCCATCTTGGTTGATTTCTACTTTTTTAATCGCGAATCTGGTTCCGTCCGTCGTGCTTTGGACCTCATACACTTTGCCCTGTCCGCCTCGACCAAGAATGCGCGTTTCCTTGAAGTTTTCTCTGAACTGCGACGTTGGGGTCACGAAAGGTCCCAAGGCCGACGGGGGCGGAAACGGATGTCCTGGGAAGGGTTATGGGCGCAAAAGGAACGCGACGGCGTTACCAGGAAGATGACGTATGGCAGACGCGGCTCGACGAAGCTTCCCATCGAGCGCGGTTGAGACAGTGGAAGAGAAGTGATTATTGGTTGACCAGTCGAACTTCTGGAGCGAGGTTTGACGTTCTAAAGGCGGCGATAGCAATGCCTTCTGGAAGTACCCGATGAAGGGGTTCTTCTTATCCACAACAACCTCTTGACGACTCGCCAAGTGACCAAATCTCCCCAAAAGCACGACCGCAGTGGCCGACGCCGTCGCCGTCACTGGGTTCATCGTCTTCGTCATTCCGCTAACAACATGGAATGATGGTCGAAGATTGGCCATGTTGTTCATCATCCGGATAAAAGGATCGCTTCTCGAAGATGCATGCCTCATTGCCTCCATCGTTGACTTTGATGCCTCCAAGCGTCATTCCATTGCCCCCCGCGAGGACACGAACTCAATGTGTTACTGAGCATCAGTTTTCGCTCGTTGCAAAGCCGCTGGCATTGAACCTTGACGTGTCGTTGAATGGATCGGCCTATACTTCATGAGTACTTGCCAGTAGACTGAGCGCCTCTCTCCGGAAGGTCCCATAAATAGGAGCCGCTCACATGCGCGCTTCTTTTTGTCCTTGCAGACCTTGAAGTGGACCGCTCAAATATGGCTCAAATATGGTCGGTCGAAAGTACTTGGCTAATTTGACAACCAAAAGGGCAATCGAGACTTCAACTTGAGCCTTGTTGCGTCAACAGGACTTGTTTTAGTCAACAGCCGCCGCGATGCCGGTGTACAGCCCGGGGCAAGAATTATTTCAATTTCACTGTCGACGAAATGAGTGTATTATATTTGACAAAATATAAATAATAAATTGTTTTTATCTTAGAAATATAATGTACAATAATTTTTGTTTATATTATTTTGCAAGGCATAAATTATATATTGGAGGTGGGATGCCATGGATATTATTATTTGACCCCCGATCCATATCCACGTGTGTGATTATCCCTCAGATATCTTTCATCCACGTCAGCGCGAAGTGATATGATGCTCCCTCGCCAATTGACGGCCCTGCGGAAGACGCAGCGCCCTTTCAGCGTCGCTGCCCGCCACAACAGTGGCTATGTCCAGCAAACCGTTATCCCGACGTTCCATTTTCAGAAGTCCCTCATGCGGTTGCCAATTCCTAAGCTTGACGACACCTTGAACCGATATTTGCTCGCCGTCCAGCCCGTCGTGAGCTCAAATGAGTTTGAAGCCACGAAGCAAGCTGTTGAGAAATTTCGCAAGCAAGGGGGGCCCGAGTTGCACACTGCGTTGGTTGAGCGTGACAATGCGGCCCCGGAAACGAGCTACATCAACAAGTGGTGGTTCGACATGTATGTTCAGGATCGCCAGCCCATTGTCATCAACGTCAACCCGCAGGTACAATAACCCTGTGTCCATTTCATTTCCAACGTCCTCTCCAGATTAAAATTAAGGACGACCCGACCCCCGAAAAGAACACCCAAAACCAACGAGCGGCATCTCTGATTGCTTCGTCCGTTCGCGTTTTCCGTACCTTGCGCGATGGTCAACTGGAACCTGATGTTTTCCACACCAAGCCTTCCTACTCGAAGTCGTCTGCTTTCAACACGTTTTGCAAATTTCTCCCCGAGTCTGTGTCGTTTTACGGCGCGGCAGCCCTGGGCGCCTACCCTTTGGACATGAGTCAGTACAAGAATCTGTTTCATTCGACTCGTGTGCCTTCTCTCGGCCAAGACAAGTTGGAGTCTTTCCCTGACTCGAAGCACATTGTTGTGCAGCATGGGCCTAAATTTTTCAAATTTGATGTGCTCACGGCAAACGGTGACGCTGTCGCGGACGCTGATATTTTGGCGAATATTGATGCAATTTTGGCCGAGCCTGTGGACAAATCCTCCTTGGGTGTTGGTTTGCTGACAACATTGAATCGTGACGAGTGGGCCAACGCTCGTAGCCGTTTGCTTCAATCCCAAATCAATGCTGCCAGTATCCGAGACATCGATAGCGCTCTCTTTGTGGTACGACTGCATCCATGAGAGCTCGATATTTACAAAAGTTTGCGCCTTAGGTCTCGCTTGAAGATACTTCGCCAAACAGTCCGTCGCAAATCTCGCGAACTTTCTTGCATGGGGATGGCAGCAACCACTGGTTCGATAAGAGTTTTCAGCTGATCGTGGCGCGCAATGGCATGGCATCTGTGAACTTCGAGCATTCTTGGGGCGATGGTGTGGCTGTTCTTCGCTACCTGAACGAAATGTATAACCATTGCGACCATCACGAAATGACACTCAACCCTAGGTACACTGACTCGATCAAGCATGGCGTGCTTCCACGAGGCAAGAGTTCGGTGGCGCCATTAACGTGGGATATTGATCAAGATACCCAGCGAACTCTTCAAAGCGCCAAAAAGACCTTTGACGAGTGGACAGCTCGGCTGCTGATTGAAGTTGCCGAGTCACCCGTGACCAGGCAAATTGGATCCACTTATGGAATTGGGACCGATGGTGTAATGCAAATGGCCATTCAGCTGGCGCACTATCGGCTCCACAATGGCTTTGTTTCGACGTATGAAAGTGCGAGTACTGCGGCATTCAAGCATGGACGCACCGAAACAGTCCGCTCGTGCACGAACGAAGCTGTGCAATTCTGCAAACAAATGGAGTCGACGCAGAGCTCGGCGGCGGACAAAGCGGCAGCTTTGAGAAATGCAGTGAAGAAGCATAGCGAGCTGACCAAGAACGGCGTGATGGGGCAAGGTTGCGATCGTCACTTGTTTGGGCTCAAGCAAGTGGCCTCAATCCAAGGCCTCGACGTGCCCGAGCTGTTCAATTTGCCCTCGGCTGCTGTCATGAGCAAGATCATCTTGTCGACGAGTACTCTCTCGAGCCCCAACTTGGACGGCGGAAGCTTTGGTCCCGTGAATGAAGATTGCTACGGCATTGGCTATGGCATTGAAAGCCAGGGATCGCTCTTTCAACTAGCGAGCTACCGCAAGGACCTCCCTGATTTGAAGGCCGTGCTCGTTGCCAGCCTTGAAGACATTGAAAAAATCTTGAAAGAGACGCATCAGTCTAAATAGATCTGAGGTTTATAATGCAGGAGGGGTGTTGAATTTATGTCAATTGGATCACGAAGAGTCATCTTCGATGGTGATTTTTTTTGTACTCCCACGACAAGTGTGATCGAGCAACTACTACTGGTCCGTAGACATTACTTTTTGATCTGAGTTTTGAGTTCACAGTTCAATGGAATGTATCGGTCTGACCATTTCATCATCGATTGGCATCTTGTCAATCGAGTGGTTTGATATATTGCGTTTCTGCCGGTCATTTTGAAATAAGCAAAAGTTGGGAAGTTGGAAAGTCAGGCACGGTGTCAAGTTCAAATATTCAATAAAGTAAAGGTTTTTCACTCAAACGAAATTGGACAAGCGATGACTCTCATTTAGGCAACGGGGATTGGCTATAATTGGATCTCTGTTTGATGCAATTTTCATCGAAATTGACAAATTGGACCCGAAAACACAAAACCGGTTCGGGTGTATTTTTTTTGGACAACCAGAGTACACTGTATCTGTATTATAAAAAATGTGAAAGGCGAAATACTTGGGAAATCCCTGAATTTGACATAAAAACAAGCAAATGATTGTGGTTGGATGGAGCCAACCATTTCCGAAACGTCATGGACACGACCAACAACAAAGGCGGAAAGTTCGGTACGAGCTGGTCCGCCAAGGAAGACAAGAAGTTGAGAAAAGCTGTCAATGAACAAGGCAAGGGCCATCATGCAAATTGGAAGCTTGTCGCTTCAAAGGTCGCTGGTCGAACTCCTGGAGCGTGCCAAGGTCGCTGGAACACGGCGCTAGATCCTTCCGTTGATCGTTCACCATGGATACCAGAACTTGATGCGAAGCTCTTGAAGCTGTATAAAGATCCACTGTTCAACTCGTGGAGCAAGCGAGCGGCCAAGCTTGCGGAGGGTAAGGTTGGTCCTAATGGTGAACCCATGCGTCGAAGTGGTGCCGATACTTGCGATCGATATTTCAAACTCACCAAGTCAAAAGCCAAGAAAACGACTACCACCAAGGTTGACACCGACGTGAAATGGACAGATGACACCGAAGAATCCCCGGAGACCGAAGAACCAACAGTACTGTTGTCGACTGCACCGATTGTGCCAACTCGGAACCAATCCAACAGAGCTCGAAGAAACGAACGGCGTAAGAAAATGGCGGCTGCCGCCGCAGCTGCGGTTGCCGATGGTACTGCCCCGCCAGGTGACAACAAGTATACCAAGTCAAAGAAATCGAAGTCGACTGTGGAACCAACTGAAGACAAAGTAGACAGAGGGTCGAAGTTTGGAAAGAGAAAGCAAGGTGGGAACGACTCGAGCACACCCGCGTCAAAGAAATTCAAGAAAGAACGAAAATAGAATTTCTCTAGGATTACTCGGGAACTAACGTAATAGTGATGCCGTGCCTTTCATTTCTTACACTTTGATCAAACTGACAGCCAAAGCTTCAACTAAGGTATCAACTTGAAGGATTTTGATAGCTGAGCTGTACTTTTGCACTGTTTTTCTTGATTCGTCGCAATCTACAGTGGGGATGACACAGGTTTCAACCCCAATTTTGCAAGCCGCCGCCAGCCGTGGCTCCAACTTGACGATGGGGCGAAGAGTTCCTGAGAGAGCTAATTCGCCCATGAACACGGTATTGGGAATGGCAGGTCGTTTCGTAGCAGTGCTCGCCAGAGCGACTGCAAGAGCCAAATCCGCTACGCTCCACATCAGACACAAAATGAAAACAGTTATGCACACAAACATACCGCAGGGCTCATCGAGGGAATACCCTTGAGCAATATTCACAAAGACGCTTTTGGAGCGGAACGATACATTAGCCCGCCGCTCCAAGACGGCAAAAATCAGCTGAAGTTTGTCGTATGACACTCCGTGGCATCGGCAAGTTGTTCGATCATCGAAAGAGGGATTCGACAAAGACTGAATTTCCACGGGAATGGGTCTGGACCCTTCGACTGCGATCGTAACACTCACACCTTCCAGCGAATTGTTCCCTACATTTGTGTTATATATAACACAGTAGTTTAATAATGAAACGTACCAGAGCTAATAAATGCATGCAGAGGGTTTGACACAGGAATTAGCCCCACGTCCGTCATGGACAAGACGCCTACTTCGCTGGTCGTTCCAAATCGGTTTTTTGTGCACCGCAAAAATCGGTTCGAGCTATGAGATTCTCCGTCTAACTGTACTACTGTGTCAACAATGTGCTCCAAGACTTTTGGCCCTGCAATATCGCCGCTTTTCGTTATGTGGCCAATGATGATGACAGGAATATTCGCGTCCTTGAAGAGGGGTAAAGATGCATGGATTAACTTAACACAATACCTTGCATACGCCAAGGAGCTGAAGGGTGCATTCTTTCACCTGGTTAACATTTCCTACAACAATTAGACCCTCTGTGTGACTGTTTTTAGGCCAAACCTGCCGTTGAGCTGATCTCGGAGGAATACATAGTTTGGATTGAGTCGACAACTACGCCACGGCATGGCGAGCTGTCGTGAATCATTTGAATAATATTCTCAATATTTGTTTCGCTGGCCAAGTACAATTGAGTAGATTGCAGAGCCAAACGATCCGATCTCATTTTCACTTGCGTCACACTCTCTTCCCCTGACACGTACAAAATGGACCCATCACCTTGGCTTGCGTTTGCCATCATATGGGCAATTTGCAACGATAGCTACTTATATGTTGCATTATCGACTAAATCCACACAATGATGTACCGTGCTTTTGCCAACTCCAGGTGGACCTGCTACAAGTGTGAGGGACCCAGGAACAATGCCTCCACCAAACACCCAATTGATCTCCGTGTCGGCAAGTTGGATCCGTTGCGCATTGTTACTCATTGAAACCTCGTCAATTCGAATGGGCTTAGATTGTTTGATCCACTCGCGCCCTTTATTTCTTCGAGAATGAGCAGTGACCTCTTGCATTGCATTCCAACTCTGGCAATTGCTGCATTGACCTTGCCATTTAGAATACACTTGGCCGCATTCAGAACACCGATATCTTGAGGAAGAGTTTACCGCTGCAGCAAACGTACGGGCTCCTGAAAAAATAAGACTCTTCTTGCAAGGCCCTATGAGAAGTCTTGCACCACGGTGGAGCATGTCGATCTGAAGTGTCAAGTAACTGTATAAATTTATTTAGTCTGACTTTGTATAAATTATTACAAAATAGCCAATCAAGCTCAAGAGAACACAACAAGGAGCACTGCAGAGAAGCAGTCGCTCCTTATCCATACCGAGGCTGCCATTCCTGTTGATGATCTAATATGCAATTGTTAAACCAAGCTGAAACACAACCTATTATATTGCGACGCCTTGAGGTGAAAGATATTCCCCAACTTCAGCGCCTCCATGAAGATTGGTTTCCGATCAGATACAATGATTCATTTTACAATAATGCTGGTCAGGGACTTTGGGAAAATGGTGAACCTCTGTTTACACAAGTAGCACTATTCGGTCCAAATGAAGATATTATTGGTGCGGTGACGGCTCAAATTCAACGATCTGAGGACGCAGAAGACAAACAATTGGTCCAGTCAAAAGATGGAACCCTCATGTATATCCTGACTCTTGGGGCACGTCAAGACTTTCGAAGAAAGGGTATAGCATCCGTGCTATTGAGTGCATGCATCAATGAAGCCAAGATGGCTCCATCATGCTGCGCCCTATATTTGCATGTAAAAGCTGACAACACAAGTGCAATTCGATTTTATGAGAAAAATGGCTTTCAGCGAGTGCGATTTTTAGAAGGTACACATTTGTAGCAAGAGCCATGGCTCACATGAATTAGATTATTATTTTATCAACGGCCAAAACCACCATGCATATTTATACATTCGATATGTCAATGGTGGAATTGCCCCCCTCAAGTGGTTTGATGTCATTGCCAGGTAATGTTTTCTGAATGGAGTGTTACTAATATTCGTTTAATTCTAGGCCGTTTACAATGTTCGTGGAAATGTGGCACAAATTGTTTGGCGATGGACAACTGCACTCAAGTGATAAGGCGATGTCCATTGTATAGCCAAATTTATAGTTGAAGTGTATTATGGGATATATTAATTGGGGGTTGGACATTTCTTAAAATTATGGCTGAGATGGGTGCGTAAATTCCTTCGTCGAATTGCGCCAACGCTATAGCGCACTCAAACTTCGTAAGCAGAATGTTTTGAGCTGAAAGGATCGGCTTTCATGTGTGTCATTTACAGCATATGTGATCACTCTTTCAATACTTAGTTAGTTATAGACAGTGTTTCTCTCAGGATTACTCACCTAGTGATTGGTATTAACATAACTATGCTATGCTATCCATCAATACTCAATAAATTTCCATACTTATCTCCAGTACAAGATAGTATTCAAGTATTTATTACTGTATTATGGGGCGGTGTTTTGTATTGATAGACTTAGTAATTCCATCAATCTACGCATAATTTGACTTTAATCACTATCTTGCACGACACGAGCACACTCACCGCTTAGTGCGTGGAATCAACTCTTCAATCGACTGAGCCCCCATTTCGTGTTTCAGTTTTTTCAAAATCATATGTTGTTGTCGAACTTGCGCCCCCCCCGCCACTTCATCGTCCTTTGTTACAACGTAATTGACTGATTCTATTTTTTTCGGTCTACTTCCAACATTTTCCAATGCATGTTTTAGAGCGTTCAGTGAATTTGTAACTGAAATGTCACTTGCTAAGACATAAGTAAGAGCAAAATTCTCCAGGAAAACTGATTTCACATACCGAGTCCCAACGCTGACTTGATAGTTCCCAATGCATTGTTCATTTCATTGACATATAGAAATACCTCCTAAATGTTCACTTCAGCAAGTTGTATTGAAATGCCGGTACATTAATTTTCGGAAACACTCCTTCCATTGTTTTGACACCAAACAAATGGCGAAAATGTTGAACCATTCGATTCACTAATATGTCTGGGTGTTTCTATAGTAGCGTTAATAAATTTTCTTGATTGATAAATAGAAGTAGTACCTGCGCATTATCCATAGCCAGTTGATATAACTCC
Organism: Aphanomyces stellatus; assembly: GCA_009835185.1. Taxonomy (NCBI): domain Eukaryota; phylum Oomycota; class Saprolegniomycetes; order Saprolegniales; family Verrucalvaceae; genus Aphanomyces; species Aphanomyces stellatus. The sequence continues at coordinate 26,094 of VJMH01004419.1, forward strand.
CGTTCTTCCATGAAATGGGATTCGAATTCCACAAGTTCCTTTATAATTTGTATTGCTCGCTAAATGTAATCAGTTATTTGTGTGCAAATTAACTATCGCTTGCTTACCTTGTGGGAAATTGGACCAGCCATGGAATCAATTGATTGGCTTCTGGTAGACAATACCTGAATGCTGTCGGCGGCATATTTCTAAACAAAAGGTAAGATGTGATTTCTAGCATTGCGGACTACCTGCAAATTTTCGAGCTCTGCTAAATTGCGTTTCCATTCGCAAAGAGTAGGTATAATTTTTTCGAGGGGGATAATTGATGCCGTAGATAAACAACGACATGTTTCCCGAATAATCTTTTCCATTCGAGGAACAGCTTGTACCACTGAAATCATTTTCGATAAACTTGGCCCAATTAAAGTGACATCTGTTAGTTCCAATTGACGGCAAATATCTTGAATGATCTAATTAGGACAGTATAATATGTGTCTTGTGCATAATTTATTATTTATACCTCAACGCAAGTATCTTTTGGTAATGTGCTCAAGCGATTTAGTTGTAACTTCGCATTTGACTTGTCTCTTCGAATTAGTTCAGCAGTACCCACATACTTTCTTAGCTCTTCAATGTCAGTTGCTTCATTCATGGCCAATTTTTGGTCGCTCAACTGTCTTTCGAGCAGTAAGAGTCGCCTTTGAGTCGCTTTGTAGTCTCGAATCGTTGGACGGGATTCAACTTCTAAGTGCAAATTTGCATTTTCTTCTCTGAGCTGGAGAATGACTTCTTTAGACTGTCGGAGCTCACCCTCTATTTGTTTTATTTTCTCTTGAATCAGAGATTCCTTCTGGCGGAGCTGCCTCGAAGCCGTTTCCTGTTCAAACCGTGCTTTCTCTAAACGATCGACAAATGCATCGTGGTTGACAATTTTTTTATCTCCATGTTGTCGTGCGAGCATGTTTTCCTTGTCACGAACCTCACAACATAATTCTTGAACTTGATTACGAAGTAAATTGATTTCGCCGTGCATTTTTCTTCGTTCGTTTTCATACATACCAATTATTTCCATTGATTTCAGATCTGCTGCATTGGCTTTTTTTGGATCACGTTGCTGAATTTTTCGAAATATCTCTTTGTTTTTAGACTTCGAACATTCGTCTTTGTCAACCTGCTGTTGAAACTTCTGTTGCAGTCTATCCAACAAAATTTCTTTCGCCTTCACGCGATGCTCACTAATTTTGATTTGCTGCTCCAACTTGCTCTTTTGAATTTTAAAAGACTTTTGGTCGATGTCAGACTTCGCTGACATATTTTTTATTTCAACCTACCAACGACATTCAGACTAATTACTTGTCTGGTTTACCTTCAAAGAATCAATTTCGCATTGCGCCCGTTGAAGTAAAACTTTCATGTCACTTGACTTCTTTTCAGTGGATTTGAGGTTAATTTCAACTTTACTGTGCTGTTTCGACGAGATTGCTGAGTCTTGTACCAGGTCTTGTATAATCTATTGCGTACATTTTAGCATATCGTTCGTAGACTTGAAATCTTACATGCCCACGCCGTTCCAATTGCAATAGCAAGTCATGAACTACGGTTATCAACGACTTCTTGTCTGGAAAAGTGCCACTTTCTGTTTCGAGTAATTCGATTGAAGAAAATCCATGCTTCAACAGCAATGAATTCAATGGTTTCCAATCATCGTCGTCTGTAATATTGATATTTCGGCTACTTCGAAAATTATGGTGAAGTTCCTCAGCACTCATCTTATTATCGTTTGGACTTCTCGATGTATACGTCAAACTAGGACCAAATTGCAACGGAGGAAGTGGGGTGGACGCTACAGACGAACCCATTGCCATGGATTTATTCGACACTTGAGACCACTGTGGTATAGGTTGGGACCTACTTGACGATTGGCTGGACATCGATAGTTCGTTTTCTTGGATTTCAGACATCGCGAGGTCTTGAGAAATATTATGCGAATCCAAGTCAACGGAGCCTTCGCTCGATCGAGAGATGCAAAACGAAGTTGGTTGGGCTATGTGAGTCGGCGCGAAGTCCTCCAACGAAAGAGGTTCATCTTGGCTTGAGTTACGTTGGCTCGAAGGCAAAGTATGCTGTATATCAGTTTTCACTTCTTGAGCGGTGCTTGAGCTCAGCTCCAGGCCGTTTTCGAGCAAGAAACGATCAACACTTGAAGACGACAAGTGAAAATCTGTTTGGCTTTCATCATTCGAACCAAATACACCGCCGCTGTTCATCCTCGATGCGGCCACTTTCGAGCAAATTGGCGCAAGTTTGAGCAAGTGCAACTCCAAATTGTTATCCGGATACGAATACGATGTTCTCCCGCGCAAAATTCAAATTTTGTGGAATGTACCTTATCGTTAAACGGCACACGAAATACGTGATGTTGTGTTCGAACCAACAAGGTGATCGGGTGAGGCGAGATAACTGTCATTCAAGGACAGCACATTATATATCCAAACCTGAATCAACCCACTGCGACCAAGACGACAAAAAACGATAATCATACATCGCATAGATTAAGGAAAACGAACGACTACTACAAACACTCCGAAACCCTAAAACAACTCACAGCATTGACATCTTGGTGTCGTCGGGGAACAGTAAATGCTTTGTGCCACTGTATATTTTTTGGAGGGCAACAACTCGTGGGCGAAAGGTCTGCGTAAAGAACGTGAAAATGCAACAGCATCGTATGGACAGTACATCAAAGGCAAGAACCATCTTGCTTTCGTCTTGAACTAGAAATGCCAAGTAGTAAATGACATCTGAAAAGGATATAGCCTCATTGATAACTATTGCTTTTATGCACTTTGCTTCGATAAACTAGGAGACACCTCACAAGTCAGATGAAGAGTGTTAGGACGGTGCAATTACCATGAAGTTTTCGTGACCATTGCGTTGTTTCTTCCTCAACTGCACGCCGATTTGAGGAATAACCAAGAGCGACTCTGACACCGTGAACGCGTTAATCGAATTGCCTGCAAGCGAAATGACGTACCTTCAATGATGGTGCTACCAAAGGATGTCTTGAAGACAAAACACAAAACAAGCAAGGGTGTTATGGTCCACAGAACATATTGTCGATTGTCTGGAGGAAGTACTGGGCACCATGAATGGCACGATTTGCCGATGAAAGGAAGCAATGTTGGAATTGCAACAATGTAAGCGACCGAGAGAAGAGTGGCATTGAACACAAACGAAAGCAATGCGAAGGCAGCTGAGTAGTCTCGAGAAGACGAAACTTTGGACAGGAGAGTATATTCCCGCGCATCCGTCCCATAGTTTGTGATCCGCAAGTCCATGAGCGCCAGCTCAAGCCACAGACTCAGCGCGATTTCATCAGCCAATCGCCAGCCTCCCTTCGTACTTAAAAATTTGGGGAACCAGAAAATATAATTTTCTATACCACAAGAATTATGTGCCGTCTGATACAAAACTAGAACAATCACATTTCAATATAAAAAAATATGGGCTGTATCTATCGAGAACTTTTTTTACGTCGGGGTGTGCAACCTGCTTTGTCGTTTGTTTCATACGTACTGTATAGACCACAAAGCCCACGAGCGCCAGGAACGAAGGAGGGACGTCTCCGTGCGCTTGAGTCGTCGTCGAAGAAGTGAGCGCCGCAGCGATACCGCGGATATACAGCTTGAACATCTCTCGGAACTATGTATTCTGGATCGTATCAAGTGAACGAATTTCGGCTGGCTGACTCCAAAATGGGCCACGACATGACGAAAGACTCGATCGAACTGGATTTTGAAATGGTTGCGAACTACCGACTTCGCGAGGTTGAAAAAAGCTATTTGATCCGTGGTTATGTGCCATCCATGATGTCATCCCTCGAATGGACTTCATTTCATGTCTCCCGGGCGCGTCTTGTCCATCGCATCGTTGGAGTTGCCTGTTCCCTGGCGTTGAAGCGGGAAACCTGTCATCTGGCTATCTCCTATCTGACTCGAGTATTTCTTGCCAACTTGCACCAACATGGCCAGGTATTTTCGGTGAATCAAAACAACTTGAAGACCCCCGAGCATCCGAATGTTTTGGTTGTCTCTGCTGTCCTTGTTATTGCGAGTAAAATCGAAGAAGTCAACCCTCCATCGATTCAAGACATACTTGAAGCCGTGCAGCGTGAAAGTGGAGAAGTGTTGGACCATCCACCGAGAAAGAAGACAGCAACCAAAACAAAATCCACACGGAAAACCAAACCCAAACATTCAATCTATACGACGAAAGAAGAAGTCGTTGCGGAAGAAGAGGTGATGCTCAAGATTCTTGAATGGAAACTCTACCCTGCCACAGCTGCATCATGGCTGCTCATGACGATTGAAGGACTTGGATTGTACAAGGATCCGATTCAAAACTCGCCATGTTATGTTGGTTACGGCCACGAGTATGAATATTATGACCTGAAGAACGATTCTCGCGCTCGAGAAAGTGAGCGTGCAGAAGTTTTCCACTTGGCGTGTAATTTACTGGATGTTTCCTTGCTCGATTCCAACTCGCTCCACTTCCTGCCGAGTACGTTAGCGGGCTCAGCTTTGTTTCTCGTTGCGCCTGGACATAATTTGTATGCTTTGTCTCATTTTTTGCAACTTAAAGCCGAAGACGTCTGGGATTGTGTGTCGTGGATGCAGCAATTTTTGCCCTTTGTCACGTCTTTTCTACCTTTCTCCGTTCACTCTAGCGTTCAATCGAAATTCAACAAGATTCCTCGTGAAGATCGTTATGCAGTTCAAGTAATGTCAACGGCCACCGCGTATAATTCTTTCGTTATGTTCCCACAAGTCCAACCTACTTACGAAGACCCCCAGTATGAACCTGAGAGTGAACGGGAAATTGTCTTGCCTCCGCTTTATCAATGCATTGCACCTGATAAATTCGTCAGTGGAAACAATTTTGGCTATATCTCTTAAATTGAGTTTTATTTATTTCCCCTGTATCTTCTGCATCTTTTCACGCAACAGAGCTCTCTTTCGATGCAGTTCCGCTGATTTCTAATAAATACATTTGCGTTAGACATCGACAGACACTTTGCAGCATGTACATGACGTAAAGCGTCTTTTTCGGGAGTGGGCAGTGCATGCAGACCGATATTGTCGTTCGTTTCTCTCTGCGGGGACCATTCGCCACCGGTTCCATGCGATTTCTTTCTTGTCAGAGGTGCCGCACTGTTGAGAGCGTAATACTCTTCTTTTGAGCCTACCTTCCAAGGCGGAACAGCCCCAGAAGATATGTTTCGTACGGGAATATTTTCCTTCAATGAGGCGATACTATAATTACAATGGGAACCAATCAAAGGAGCTGCACTTGGCCGTATCGAAAGCATGTCTTCTCGTATCAACGTTTCATCAATCAGTTTGGCGTCAAGAAAGGTGCCACTTGAATTCTTCTGGTAGTTTTCGTTCGCCTGACCTTGATTCGGGGCAATTTCGATCCCCATTTGGCTTTCACTGTCACTTTTCACAGCTTTAAGACTTCCAGTTAGTACTGGGTCAAGCTCACAGCGATGATTTCGACAAAATTTGCGAGTGAATTTTGCGTGTCCTGGGGATGAGAGATGGTCGAGATTTAAAGCGTCTTTTTCGCAAAATACACACCAAAATGGAGGCAACTTGGAGCCACTGAGAAGTGCTGTAGCCTTGCTATGTTGTTTCTCCATGAAATATATGCATGCTTTCACATGGGTCGTTGTGAAAAGGTGTTGCTTCTTATCATTACGCCGACAAACCTTGCAAAATATCATTTCAAGTTGGCCAACTTCAACTTCGGTCACTTCGGTGGGCACAATTGACCGTGTGTCCGGATACATTTCCGGATGCCTTGTTTGCACCTTAAAGACGCTTCTCATTGGCTATATCAAAGTGCCTTCTGATTGGTCAATTTATGTTCACCAGTTTTTTTCCTCAGTGGCTTCTTTTGTCAGAGTTCTTTGTCGACGACAAAGTTGCATCCCAATCTCTTTTTCACCCTGGTACACAAACAAGGAAGCAGTCGGATCCGCCGCATACATCGCTCTGCCGCCGTGCCGCGTCCTTTGCCGCTCGTCGCTTCCGTTGCCGCTCGTCGCGTCCTTCGCCGCCCTCTATGTCCATCGCTGTCCGCTGCGTCCATAGCCGCCCGCTATGTCCTTTGCCGCCCGCTATGTCCTTTGCCGCAATGAAAGAGAAATTCAAGGGAAAAAACTTAAAAGAAAATGTAAATCGAATATTCTTAAAAGATTTTTTTCTTTAAAAGGGATTAGCAACTGGCAAGGTTTTTAAACCTTGCAAGTTGAAAAAGCAAAATACTATGAATTAAAACGCAAATACGAAAAATAAAAATAAAAATATATACAAAAATAAATATAACAAAAAAGTCCATTTTAAATATTAGATTATATATACTATACGACCATGACAGAAAAATATATACAATTTGAAAAATACAAATCTAAAACAATTGAATGTATAATTGAAAATGATATTAATTATGCTAAATGGATGTTTTGAACATCCTACATTAATATTAGACGAATACAGATTTCCCTCGCGATAACGAACCCACTTAAATTCTATATCTCGTCGAACTTTATATTTCTATACGCAAAATGAAGAAAATTAATTACAAGAGGTATTTCAAATTTCAAATGATAGGTGTGGCCGACAAACGATAGGTGTGGCCGACAAAGAAAACTTTACCGCCCATGTGAACAAACTGCATGATGTCAGTCTGTTGCAAGCATTGGACTGGGCTAAAGACGCTTGGCAAGATGTAACGCGAGATACAATTGTGAATTGTTGGCGCCATACCGGTATTCTCGACGACGATATGTATGAGCTCATTGATCGTA